>JAJEJO010000793.1:563518-580605 GCA_020662805.1 Glaucomys volans | reverse complement strand
ACTCCTTGGCTTATACCCAAAGGACTTAAAATCAGATTGCCTCAGTGATGCAGCCACATCAATGTTCATAGCTGCTCAATTCACAATAGCTAGATTGTGGAATCAACCTAGATGCCCTTCAGTAGATGAATGGATAAAGAAACTGTGGTATATATACACAATGGAATATTACTCAGCCATAAAGAAGAATAAAATTATGGTATTTGTAGGTAAATGGATGATGTTGGAAACTCTTATGCTAAGTGAGATCAGCCAATCCCAAAAATCCAAAAGCCGAATGGTCTCTCTGATAAATGAATGATGATGCATAATGTGGGGGGGAAAGATGGCAAGAATGGAGGAAAGATAGCTAGCATAGAGGGAAGGGAGGGGTGGGGGCGGGTGGGGGGTAAAATTAATAACAGAGTGTGTGACAGATACCATTGCCCTGTGTACATGCATGAAAGCACAGATGGTGTGACTCTACTTTGTGTACAACCCTTGAAACAATAGCTGTACTCCATTTGTGTTCAATGAATCAATAAGTAAATAAAAAAATAAATGAAAAAAAAAATAAAGTTATCTAAAAACAAAATCAGACACACTAAAATTTGAAAGTTGCAAAATATTTCTAACAAGTGGTTTAGTAGGGAATAGAAAGACAATGATCAGAAATGTATTTTAATGACTTTTTACCTGAAATAAAAAACAATTTAGTCAGCATGGTGGCACACACCTATAATCCCAGCGGTTTAGGAGGTTGAGGCAGGAGGGTCTCAAGTTGAAAGTTAGACTCAGCAACTTGGCCAGGCACTAAGTAACTCAGCGGGACCCTGACTAAACAAAATATAAGAAGGGCTGGGAGTGTGACTCAGGGTTAAGCACCCCTAGGTTCAATCCCAGGTCCTACTACTATTACTACTACTACTAATAGTAAAAATAATAATAAGTTAAATCTAATAATCTGAATCCATAATTAAAAATAAATAATCTTGAAAAATAACTTAAGAAAGTTTGATGAAAAAAGGTGTTTGCTAAATTAGTGCCTCCCTTTACAATCTTATCATTCTTCTTCCTTTCCTTAAATTTAGCTTCAGACACTTTTATGTTGAAAGTTCTTTGTCATCAAATGTTCCTCCACAATTATCTGAAAAGCACCCAGCAAATTGTCATGAAATATAACTGTGATCAATTCTCAGTAGTAGCTACCTTTGTTGATGACAATTACCATTTTTGTGCTAGGTTCAGTTCTAACATAATGGCTCCCTGAATGCATTCTTAATGAGGCGGGTAGTGGTTGGGCTCTAAAGTTTGTCTTTTCCTTCTTCTTTCAACCATTTCAGAGTAAAGATCACAGAAACAAACCAAAAGAAAATAGCTGAAAGAAAGTAAATGGTCATCTGTTTAGTTCTGCTTTAATAATTTGGGATTATTATTCCAAATTAGAAATAATTATCTAAGTGACTGTGATATGTAGAGAAGAATGAATATATTTACATACACATGGATCTGTTGCTATGTGAATATGTGTATGTATAAGTGTATGCATGTACAGATTTATACCCCTCTGTATGATCATTTTCCACTGATAAGTATAGGAATCAAATCAGAAGAATTAGATTGGAGTAATGTAGATACTGATTCTGAACTCAGAATTAAATAATAATTGATAAAATGATAGAACTATGTCTCCCATTCAGATGAAAAACTGAATGCAAGTTATTTTACTTAACTCATTAATTGATTAGAGGGTCATTGAGCTATTACCAATGGTTCAAATGAGGCTTACATTTAAGAGATTTACATTGTTACAGACCAATTTTGCATTTCCAGGTACAAACCATTTTTATTATTATAAACAGAAAATATATATAACACCCCCAGCCTTTGATGACTTAGTGTTCATCTCACCAGGACTGCAAAATTAACTCCCCAAACACAATTGTAAGAGGAGACTCTAAAAGTCAAATAATTCCCAAGATCTGTCTGGAATACCATTGAAAAAGTCACATAATTATCTTTTCCCCATTTTAACTTCTTTGACAATTTTCCTCAGGAATAATCTGACTCTTCCTACTGTAGGTATATTCTATGTATTCTTGTGCATCTTAGGAAACTTTTCTAAAGTATATAGTGTGAGAGGAGTAAGGACTGAAAGGACCTAATGTCTGTTCAACTGTCCATGTCAAAGGGTCCACAACATTCCTCAGTTTATAGTGGGAGACCTGGTGCTTAATATGTGTGTAGAGTCACCAACAAGCTAAAAGCAAAGTACGTCTGCACTCCCAAGAAAAGGGGGCATGGAAGAGGAGGACCTGCTAGACAACAAAGGGATAGGGAAAGAGAAGTTGTGAAGTGAAAGTCAAACACCATCATGGAAAGCTGAAGTTACAGAAATGGCTAAAAATCTGTTGAAAGTATGTATATACAATGGAATATTACTCAGCCATAAAAAGGATGACTTTATGACATTTGCAGGTAAATGGATGGATGTTGGGAGAGGTTAAATGAATCTTTGAAATGCTCAAAGACAGAGGCAACACCTCCCTTGGGAATTTTTGGTGCAAAGGTGCCAATTGAAGATCATCCAATCAATATAGTGACACCCTGCTCAAGAGGGATTCTGTGCCAACCACATAATTTATTAGTTCATAACTTGGGTTTAAACACCTGCTGCCTGGAGGTAGAGAATTATAGGCACAAACTGATAAGCCCCAGTTGAGTTGGTTTTACCCTCAGCTTTGGTTTTGTTTATTGTGAAGAAACTTTCACACAATAAACCTTCTGATATTTAAACCTATATAGTAAATGAGCCGGGCTTGCTTGTAGTCAATCTTCCTATACCAGAGGCAGGCTGAAACACTATACCCCAAATTTTTCTCTAATTTGTGTCTATTTGTCTTTTCAAAATCCCCTCATCAACTGCTTTGTGTAGCCCTGATTGAAACTGTCATGCAGGAGGTGACAGATGGATCTGGAAAGTATCATGCTAAATGACAAAAACCAAACCCCAAAAATCAAAGGTCAAATATTCTTTCTGATATGTGGATGCTAACACACAACAAGGAGCAAAGGAGATAGAAGTTCAGAGGATTAGACAAAGGGCCATGAAGGGACGTGTGGAGGAATAGGAATAGGAAAGAGTGGAATGAATCTGACACACCTTCCCTTTACACATATATGAATACACCACAATGAATCTCCACAGCGTGTGCAATCACAAGCCTGGCATCCTAATTAGAAAAAGATACACTCCATATTTGCATAAATATGTCAACATATTCTCTACTGTCATATATATCTACAAAAAATAAATAAAATCTTTGAAAAGTGCATTATATACAGTGAGAATTTTAAATTCTTCAAACTATTGCAATTTAAAATTCCTGCATTTCTGAAAACCTCTGATAAATTTTGCTATGTACTAAATTTAATTTGTTGAATATGTTAAATAGAAAACAGACCAGATGTGGATTACTGTTCCATAAAGTGAATTAATCCAGGGCTAGCCAAGTCTCTGAGCCAGATGTAGCCAGTCCTTACCCTCATTTTTAAAAACTTGCAAAAATCTTGAGACAGAAAGTATCAAACTTCCCATGAGCTGAACTCAAAGTTTGAGGCAAACTTTTCTCAAAATAAATTATATCTAGGTTTAATGAGGCTTAGTAGTACACATATTCATTAAAATCTGCTGCGAAGAACACTTTGGTAATCTGTGCCCTAAAATTTTTAGAAACTAGAAAATCGTTACAGCTTTATGTTTTTAAGCGATTAAAAGTCTTAACTATAATGAACACTCTTTTCTTTTATGTAACCAGAGTAAATATTTTGATAAATGCTACAAAATTAAAGAATATTTGATACAACAAAAATAACAAGTTTCTCCCCCCAAATTATCACTATATAAGAACATTGGAATTCCTCATTTTATTATTAGATGCTTCTTCCCTTAAAACATCCTACAAGAAAAAGGTGAGTTTATTCTTACTGTGGTTGGGAAGATTGCTATTTTGATAATCAAAATAGGGTCTCACATAACTTTTCTATGTACATACATGAGTACACCATAGAGAATCTTGCCATCATGTACATCCATAAGAAATTAACTTAAAAATAAATAAATAAAAATAACTATGAGCAAATAGCAGAAAGATCACTAGAGAACAGGGGTGGGTAAAGGAAGGGGAAGGGGAAGAACTGGGGTCCTAATTAGAAGAAGATATATTCCATGCTTGTATAAGTATATCAAAATACATTCTGTCATGTATAACTAACAGGAACAAATAAAATATAATGTAAACTATGGTTTCAGTGAAAGAATTAGAATTTGAGGTAATTTTTCCATTTTGTATACTGTTTTAAGGTTTTTCAGAGTGGAGACGATTAATATTGGGAAATGACCATAAAAATAGTAGTTTATGCTTGGTAGTCACAGAAAAGCTAAGATTTCAGACAGGGTTTTAAAGAGTCTTTAAGAGAAAATAGTCATTTTATGCATTCTATTTGATTGAACAGTTTCATGAACACACAAATGACTTTTTCATAAAATTTTGGAAATTAACAGTGTGATAATTTGTAACTTTTACTTTCTTGGGTAAGTTTTTAAGGGTAGTGTATTTATGTTGATAAATGTGTGTAAAGAGGAAAGTCATATTAGAAAAGTTAAAAAGTTGTTAATGTAGACAGCAGGCTATGTATTTAGAGATGGTTTCAATTATTAGTGTGACCATAAATAAAAATGAGCTGATCACTTCAAAGTTATATTTAAAATATGAGAACTAGCAGAAGAATTAGCATCCTACAGAATATTATTCTTTTATATTCCTTTGCATATAAACTGAGCACATTTAGTTTATCCATGGTGAGACAATCCATTGAGTAATTCTTAGATTCTCATACAGAAAAAAGTGTAACCTCATAATTATATTATTCATTGATTAACATAGAGAATCTGTGTTTAGAAATGACTGCTATACCCAAAATTATTTTGTCAGTGCCTAACTATAATATTTTTCTTTCCATTTTAACAATAACACTGAAATTTTTTTCTCATTTCTATATTACCCTAGGAAAAGAAAACCTTTTCAGGTGGACAAATATTTATTAATAAAGCATACAAAAAGAACTTGCAACACTGATTTTATGTCTATTCTCACGTATATCAGAACAATTAACTATAGAGAACACACCATGATATTGGAATTAGCCTGCCTCTGGTAAGATTTAGAATGAAAAGTGGAGAATTAGCTTAGTCCTAATATAGGTTCCAAAAACTAATTACTGAATTTCTGAGAATGGTCAACCACCTTAGATTGGAACCATCAGATGATCGCCAATTTAGTAGATTTTATTTCTTAAAATCACAGGTAAAGAAATTTGATGGGATTGTTTGATAGAACTGTGTTACAGTTTGGATATCATGTGTCCCCAAAAGCTTATAAGTGAAAAAAAGCAAGAATTTTTGGCAGAGATATGATTATATTATGAGAGATGTAACCCACTTTGTGGATTATTCCACTGATATGGGTTAACTGGGTACTAACTGTAGGCAGATAGGGTGTGGCTGGAGGAAGCAGGTCATTGGGGATGTGCCTTTGGGGTTTGTATTTTGTCCCTGGTGAGTAGAGCGCTCTCTCTCTCTCTCTCTCTCTCTCTCTTTCTCTCTCTCTCTCTCTCTCTCTCTCTCTCTCTCTCTCTCTCTCCTTTCTCATTGCTGTGTCCTGAGCTGATTTCCTCCACCACAGCTTCTACCATGATGGTTTACCTCACTTTGGGTCCAAACCTGTGTAGTTGGCTGAACCTCTGAATCCATGAGCTAAAATAAATTTTTCCTTCTTCTATGTTGTCAGGTCTTTGGGGCATTGTAACAAAAAGCTGACTATAATACACAACATTTTTTTTTACATCCTAATAAATGAATCTGCCCTCAAGTTCTAAATCAGACACCTTAATCCTCACCTTGGGCTATACACAGAGAAAAGAATTTGAATTAAATAGCTGTGGGATTAAATTCTATTTTTAAGTTGCTTAGATTTTTGCAGGAACCTAAGTCTCTCTTTTATAATTGAGAATTTTAACATCTATCTAATAGTTTTGCTGGAAATATCAAAGGAAATGATTTACGTGAAGCACTCAGTAGGACTTGGCACAAGTTAAAAGTTAGAAAAATAAAAGATATCTGTATTATTTTTCTCTTCTCCTTAAAGATGAATGGATTCTAGATTCAATTTTTCCCACAAAGAGATAACACCTCCCTTAAAGCTGGTAAGGGAGTAGTTTTCAAAGAGTCTCTTCAACACTGAATTTTTAATTTTCTCTAGGTAAAAATCAGTTCAGTACCCTCTCACTATTGGTGTTTCCTTTCTGTACCTTCAAGGTAGTAACACTACCTTATGTGCCACTGTAGGAACTAGAGGAATGAAAGAATTCACACTGGTGTCTGACAAATATAAAAGTGCAGGCATGTATCATTATTATTATTAGTATTTATGAATATTGCTAAGATGACCTCTTTTTGTCATCTATGCACCTCTCCCCTCTTCTGACTCCCACAGGGGTGCAAGTATTGCATTTTGTTTTCGCTTTGAAGGCCAAAGTGAACACATACGTATTTTTTTCTATTTTCTAAAAATTGGTTATCTTAAGCATTGTAAGGTCTTTTACCTGCTATTATAAGATCTGTTATAAGATCTTCCACTCTATCTAATGCTGGTTGACTCATTTTCTATAATAGGCAGAAAGGAATGCACAAAACCTGATCATCCTACCTCCCTTGGGTATATTATTTGTCACTCAGACACTCACTGAAATTAAACCATCCATTTTCAGTTCAGATATGATTGACTCAAACTCTTGCATTTAATCAGCTGTACTGAGTACGAGGCCTATGCAAAATTTGTAATAATTTCTGGGATGGTGGGGATTCATTTATGTCTTGGTTAAAACACCTCAATTTTAATGACTCTAACATAACTGAGAGTTTGAACCATCTAGTGGTCCTGGCCCCAAAACTGTTTCTAGTCTTCACACTGAGCAGTTTTCCCTGACTAAAAAAACCCCACGTACAGGTACCTGCCTCACTTACAAAATCTTTGCTCTTATTCCCAAAGAATAAGAAGGGAGCAGAAACTGGGAGATGATGTGGGGAGGAGGATAGTAGTAAATTGTTACACAGCTGAATCACTTAACAAATACTTAAAGTCAATAGTTTACAAACCTATTTTAAAATGTCTTTTCTAGTACTCCCTAATGCACAAAGCGAGTGTAACAGCAGCTTCCTATGTTAATGTTTCTTCTTCGCCTCCCAGGAACTCTAACTCTTCTCACAGAAACAATTTCAGCTCTGGGCTCATTTTTGTGTGACCTAAACTCATTAAGATGCTCAGTAAAACAAAATACATACCAATTCCTTTAATAAGATCCTTCCTACTTAGAAGGCAGCTTTACTTTTAAATAGATATTCCTTTCATTTTTTTATCGACTATCCCACTGTAATTATTCTTGGGAAGCTGTGCTTTATGATTAAGAATACAACTTGTAGGCATTCTGTAACTTAAGAGTAAGTGTGTAATATGTTGTAGTGATGCATATTATCAGAGATAACTATATTTTTGATGAAAGTATTTCCCTAAAATTAGAATACATTAATAATAAATTGGCTTCTTGGAGAATGAACACAAAGTAATTGCTCCAGTAATCTTTCCCTTTAATTTCTTTCTGAGGATTTGAATGATAGAAGAACAGGATGAATGGTAATTAAACTGAGCCTGGGAAAAATGGGGGAAAACTATTTAAAACTTCAGTCTTTACAAGAGACATCAACACAGACCTTAGACCATTTAGGGATTGGACAGTCTTCATGGTGGCATCCACTGAATAAAGAAAAATATCTAAAGGACATCCTATTTTTTCATAAGCTAAAAAAAAAACAAAAAACAGTCAATGTTGAGAACTTTGATTCTTTGTTTCCCTCCAAACTGGAAGTATATACTCTAGTTTATGTTCCCAGTTTTTATGTTTGTTATGATAAATTAAATGTGTATACAGGAATTATTAAATTCCTCAAATAATGATGATTTGATCCAACAATCTAGATCTATCTAGAACTTATCTCCTTCAATTGTGACAAGTAAATAAAGCAGTAGATGATACAATGATAATTTTTAACAAACTGCATGTGTTGTCTGATAGACAATACTGTTGAATTTTACAAATATTATGTCCTTAATTCTTCATAAAAATTTCACGAGATATGGAAAATTATTCATTTAATAAATTAATAAATAAACTGAATAATTTTTAGCTGGTTTGCTTAAATTCTCTGGCTCCCATATCCATGTGTTTATCACAGTGTCTTTTATGACAGTGTCTCATTTGACCCACTAATGTCTGAACCTCTCCAGACACACAGAAGTCAGATTGTTACATTCAAATGGTAACAGGAGAAGTAGCAAAATGGGATGGAATTCTGGATATTTCCTAAAGGTAGAACTAGGAGCTTGCTCATGAATAAAGAGAGAATGTGAACAGTCAATATTGTGTGAAAGTGAAAAATCAATAACAACTCCAAGTTTTTGTACTGCGCAACTGAAATTTTGAAATTCCAATAAACTAACATGGAGAGGACTGTATTTGAAACAATCTTTTAAGGAGATCTTTATAAATCTGGTTTTTGTTATATTTATTAAATATATTGGTAAAGTCTCATAGAGTTAAATGTAAGTACTTAATAAGAGAAGTAGAAATTTAACTTGGGATATTTCAGTTGATATATGAAAAGACAAGAGACTATGTAAGATCTGAAAGGACTTGAGTATGAATACAGGAAGAATATTTATTGGTCTCTTATATGAATTAGCAAACTATTCTCACAAACTCTATTGCTAAGGAAAATTAGAAAATCTAGTCTGGGTATTTAAATAAAATCAGTTTGTGCTGGGCATTGGTGGTACACACATGTAATCCCAGAGACTCAGGAGGTTGAGGCAGGAGGATCACAAGTTTGAGGCCTGCATCAGCAACTTTTCAAGGTCTTATTCCAAAATAAAAAGAAAGAAGGACTGGGGATGTAGTTCAGGGATAGGATTCAATGTCCAGTACAAAAAAAAAATCCCAAACAAACAAAAAACCCAAATAGCTTAAAGTTATTCTTAAAGGTAAACAATGTAACAAAACATTGCCAGGCAAAGATATTAGTGTGGAGGATAACTTTGTTTTTGGGTTGTCCAACAATTCTAGGAAAAGCACTGAGGAACAGCACCAGTGTTTGTGACTATTTCTCACAATAGCAAGATATACTTTAGTATCAGGAAATGGAATATAGTAGGTAAATTCTCTGTACATTCAGGTAAGACCCAAGAGATCTATATTGTAGGAGTTAGCATGAATAAGAAATAGACGTGTGTATATATAGGACCTGAAGACAATTTTTCAGTAATATTAATCCAGGGAGAAATTAAACTCCTAATTGCTGTGTCCCTATTTGACATTAAGAAGCTAAGGTGAAGCATCTTAGAAGAGCATAATTTTATCTTCGACTTCAAATTACATTTACATTATCAAATACCATTTACAATTCCTGACTCTCGGTGAAAAATAATGAGACGCATGAAGAAATTAAAATAAGGAAATGAAAATAAGTGTATTTTGGTTTGAATATAAGGTGGTCCTCAAAATCTCATGTGTGAGACAGTGCAGGAATGTTCAGTTTAAATGATTAGATTATGAGAGTTGTGACCTGATCATTGGAATAATCCATTTGATGGTTTAATAATTTGAATATTTAATGGGTGGTAACTATAGGCAGGTACGGCATGGTTGAAGGTAGTAGTTCACTGGGAGTCTCTTTTGGATGATCACATTGTGTCCCTGGCAAGCCTAAATCTCTCTGCTTTCTGGCTGTTATGAACTGAAAAGCTTTCCACCATGCCCTTCCAAAACGATGTTCTGTGTCACCTATGGCCCAGGGATATAGAGTTGGTCAACAATGGACTAAACCTCTGAAGCTGTAAGACAAAATAAATTTTACTCCTCTAAGTTGTTCTTTTAGGTATCTTTGTCCCAGTGATGCAAAGTGGACTAAAACAAAGAGAAAATAAAAGCAGATAAAGTAAACTTTCACAAGGAGTTAATAAACACTGATTTTTAAAATAACTTTGGTTGCTGTATGTACAAAGATATAGGAGAATGTTTAAACTTTTGACAAGGAAATGAAAATTATCTATATATGATAATTTTAGAACTGAAATATAAAGTAACATAAATAAAGAAGTCAACAGATGAATTTTTCAGATGGTTGCCAAAACCTCACACCAAGTTATGTGATTTAAATACTGAATACTGAAGGAACAAAATAGAAACTTTTATAAAAGCCAGTAAAATAATGACAATTTACCTTCAAAGCAATAATACATACATATGTGAATATTTTTATCAATACATATAATGAAAGTCAAAAACAACAAAAAAGATAGGAACCATATTTTAATTAGTTTAAGATGGTAACAGATTTCTCTCTCTAGCAATAATATTGTTCAAAAATGAAAGGGAAATCTAGATGCTTTTGGACAACCACATTACCAACGTATTCATATTAAAGGGTTATTATTATTTTCAGCATAATGGCAGTTATGGAGATTAGAACAATAAACACAGATGTTAAGGACTATCAGGATATTTGTGTTTAGCCCGCATAGGAGGAAATGACCTAAAGATGACATATCCTCAATTGTAAGTAATAACTAGTATAGTCAGGGTCACATCAATATCCCCCTTCCCTGATGATGTCATGATAATCCTCAGCAATCCTTTTCAGGATTTATACTTTAAGATTATATTTAGGCATCCTGAAATAATTTTAATGGACTGCGTCTTTGGGAAAAATGTTTTTCTTTCACGATAGAAGAGTTGGTATTCTTCTGAAAAACAGAGACTGGTTTGCTTCAAGTGGTGCAGATGTCAGGGGTTAATATTTTCCACTCTTTTCGAAAATCGTTCTACAGAATGGTTAGTGTATCTCCTATTCAATTCATTCAGTTCTTTTTAACTGCACATATTTTTATTATTCAGTGAGCATTAATTGTGCATGTATAATAGAGTGTACATTGCATAAGTAATTAAAACATAATTCTACCCTTCAAGAGGTCCAGGTCATTGAACTGTCACACAAATGTTTCACTCAGCATCATCATCATTTTAGCCACTTATTAGTTACCATCTGCTATCTACTATATATTGGATACTACATATATATTGAGTACAGTACTTGGCTAAATACTTTGTATGCATCATCTCAACTAAAACCTATGCAGCAGTAAGTGTAACAATAACTGCGAAGGTCAAAATATTGAACTGAGTAGCCAAACAAGTTCTTGAAGTTCAAGAGCTAGAGATCATGAATTAAGGTAAACCCTGGGCCAACTGATGTCAATGTTTGAACTCTTAAGCACTATGGTTACCCATCTTATACCTAAGCAATCTAATAGCTGCTTTGATTATATGGATTCAAGGAGCTGCATGATGCCCGAAATGAAAGGTCCTAGAAAGGTTACACATGTATGTGACATTTAATGTGTTCTTTGAAAGTATAGCAAATAGCCATTCATTTTTTGGACAAGTGGGATAACATATTCAAAACAAATGAAGCTACATGATTTTGTTATTTATGGTAATTTTTCAATATGAGGTATGAATTACTCTGCTTAAGAATATTTCTATGTTAGAGAACATGAACTATGTATGCTGTATCACATAATATTTGTTGTCAATCTTGAATTTGGTATACTGCATTTTACCTCGATGTTGATTAATAAATGTTTTTCTGGTTACATAATATTATGATATTATTTATCATTACAATTCAAAATAATTTGAATTTTCATTGCATTTTTAGAAAGATTATTATAGATCAACACATTTTGGTTATAGCACTGATCATGTAAATGGAACTATTTTATTATAAGAATCAGTCACATAGGCACAAGTCAAATAAATTCTGAATAGCTTTCAATGTAATCATACTAATGGCAATTCTCATCATCTTCGATCTATTTTAGTACCAACTCCTTTAACATTGATGGACAATAACATGGAGTAATGATGACAAGACAGTTAATAAGTTGCCAACTCATTTCATTGCATTTTTTTCTTTTTAACTTCCTGTGATCTTTGATGGGAAGACACTATTTTAAAAGTATCATTTGGGCTGCATAGTAGCCTATATATTTAATACAATTTAAATCAATATCTTGAGATATTTTTTTTCCTAGAGTGTAAAATATTGAATCTAAGGTTCATTTGGAAGAGCGAATGTTTAAGGATAGATAATAAAATATGATTTATAAAAGAAAACAAGTCAGGAGAAACTATTGCCTATTATATGCACAAATATATTATAAATCCCCATAATTTAAATAATATAATACTCTGTACCCAGAGAGAAGAAAAGGAATAAGATGTAATACTTTTATTTAAATATAAATATGTGGAAATTTAATATATTTTCAATTATTTGAACTAGTATTTATTTATTATCTACTTTGTTTCTGTTATCCACCAGATTGCAGAATCTAAAGCAAAATTAAGCCAATAAATTATATAGTAATCTTGAAATTTCAAATTGTAGTGTGGGGAAGAATATTATTATCTAAAAGTTGTAGTAAAAATAAAGATAAAACATCACAATAATCATAAACATGATCACACATAATTTAATTATATTATTATGTACTCTAAAAGAAAGCTATACACTGTTACAAGAAGAAAATCTAGGACAGTTTTTAAAATATATCTTATTCTAATAATATCCATTTTAATATTATACAGTACCAAAAGTTTTAAAGATGTTGTGGAAAAATTAATAAAAATCACAAAATAAAAAGTCATAAAATGTAGATACATTAGTTATTTATTGCTATGTAACAAATCACCCCAAAACTTAGAAGTTTAAATCAGGAACAGTCTGTCACAGTTCAGGAATTCAGGAGTGCCTTTTCTAAATGTTACCGTCTTAGGTCTCTTCAGAGGCTGCAGTTAGAGGCTCTCTGACCAGAATCATCAAAAGCTTCCATCAGGGCTTTGCTTATATCCAGGCTATAAAAACTGGGTGAGCAAGAACTGAATAGTTAAGGTTCCCAAGACATAACTTCTTATCTCCTGCTCAATAGTCTCCCCAGCTTAGTAACATTGCAACAGAGAGACTTCTTGTATGAGGGTTCAGAGTTTCAAAGGCCTAATCCCTGAGGGAGCTGCTCTGATAGAAGCTGCATCAGTTTTATGCTCTAGTCTCAGAAATCACAGCATCCCTTCTGTCATGTTTTCTAGGTTGGAGAAGACAGAAGCCCCTGCCCAGATTCAGGCATGGGAAAAGTAGACCCCATCTATTAATGAGAGGCCTCTGAGTCACCTGGCATAAAGACTATGGAAAAATGGAAAATATATCCTACCACAGTAGAGTGATTTACATATGAAGAACATAATGCCCTAGCAGAGTGGGATTTGGAGTCCAGTAGGATGATGGGCAGCACATGACAGACTAATTTATGCAGAGACCTCTCATCCCACGTTGCCACACATCATCCTGTGGAGGTATTCAAAGTATTTTGAAGAACATAAAATCATGAGGCAGAGGGATGTCTGTTAAGGAGATCCTCCTCAGCCCTATGTAATATGGAATGAATCCAGAAAATCACTGAATTCCAGAGTGTCAAGTGACTTGTTCAAGTTTACACCTGGTAATAAAGGACCATATATTTAGAGTGTGTTCCTTGAAAGAACTGAAGGAACTGTGGATCTTCATCAGTTTCTTTTTTTGTATCTGTATAAATGGAAAACCCCAACGATGAAACACATCAAAGTAGAATAATGAAAAATATCCAAGACTCAGAAGAACCTGTAAAAGCCTTGGAAGTCTCTCTTAGAGGCTTAGACTCTACATTTTGAGACACTGATTCTTCAATACTCAGAATTCTCTAGGCAAAGAAGAGGACTGCTGGCACATGGTTCTTAGTAGAGTTACACTAGGGCTGAGAGGTTTCAGAAGAAGTGAAAACTAAAAGCCTGTTAGTTTATATTTCATCTATATGCAATTGGTCTCACAAACAGGCTGGGCAAAAAATTCCAATAATTAAAAAAAAAGATTATTCAATACTAAAACTTACCTAGCTAGGAAAGCAAATTTTTCAAACACTGTAGTAGTATATACTCCATGTAACTTACATTTTGTCAATATCAACAAAGTAGACTAAAAAAGGTTAAAAATTAAAAATATAAAAGGTACTCTTGCAATCACTCAAAATGTGATAAACCAACAAAAATTATGTGTCTAGAAACTATATATACATTCAAATCAGTTCCTATTCTAACTAATCTCTACTATTTGCCCTATTGCATCTACTGTTTTTTACTCATTTTTTTTTCCTCAAATTAATCTTATAAAGGTAAATAATTGCATCTAATAACCAGACCCTACTACAAGTTTATTCCTATTTTCACATTATGTGAATTTATTTTCCTTTGCCTTCTATGTCACTGCACTCTGACATTCTTTGGTTATTACTCACCTTTTGAGAAATTTTTATGATTCTGGTTTTTATCATTAGGATCGGTCCACAATATAGTTGATGTTAAATGATTGTATGAATGAAAACTCTGCTGAGGGAGAGGCACAAATCTAACAGAAAATATTATATCTTGATTGTATTCTTGTTTTTTATTTGCACGCCAATGGTAAAACAACTGTACCTTTTTTTGAAGAATAAAAATTAAAAAGGCAAACAGGCACTCCATTAACACACCAAAGAAAACTGTGAAGCATAACATCCAGTTCATGTGTAAACAGAAAATGCAGACAAGGTGAACAGAAAACACAGCAACATGCTCCAGGGACAGAAAAAGACGCAAAAAGTCATCATCAATGTTAAGTAACTAGAGGATGACATTAAGTAGACAATACTGGCATTGATAAAAATATCTTAGGGATACTACCCATTAGTTAGTAGTTAGCATATATATCAGCTCACAGTCTGAGAATTTTGTGTTTTTCCCAAAGTAAGACAGACTGGTTTAGAACAAAAATACTCGAAAGTATCTATAGAATTGTGTGTGTATGTGTCCCATGTATGTATTTCTTGAGATCAAATCCAGAGCCTTGCACAGGCTAGGCAAATACTTTATCATAAGAACCTCAGTACAGAAGAAAATAATTTCTTCTGTAAGGATAACCTTATTAAGATTGCTCAAAATTTCACCATTATAATCACAAACAAAATATTGGTGACTAAAATCAAAATCATTATTATTATGAACTGTTATTCATGTACATAACACATGGAGTCTAAATTTAGATTGACTGTATGTGTGTGTTGGTTTTTCTCCTTTAAAAATATTCAACCAGTCATTCCAATGGCAAGTCTTTCTTGCTTACATAAAGTCTATGATAGACAGCCTTTTTAAATGGTGAAACCTGACATTATTGATGGTCACTTCCAGGTAAGTCAGCTGCCTTCCTGAATAACCATCTAAAGAGGTTTATTTGATTTGCTTTCTACAGTGTATACTGCAATTCACGGCCCATGCTTCTTTGAACACCTGCTTAACACCTGTATATATTTCTTTTTTAGAAGGTCTTTTCAGTTGCAGAATTTTTGGTCTGCCATGCAAATAACTTCCAAATGTTCAACTAAAACCTGTCTGATGAGCTTTCAGTTCATAATTCCAATTACTTGATCATGTTATCTCCTGGATTCTCCACTGTTACTTCAATCTCAGTAAGAACAGAACAGGATGCCTTATGTTTCCCAGGAGATTTGTCACTTTATAATTTAGAACTTCTCTTGGTAGAAAATTCTTCTCACTTACCTAGATGCAATCATCAAGACCCAGGGCGGAAAGCCTATTTTCCCACATATTTTTCTCTCATTCCTACAGTGAAATAAAAACAAAACAACAGTAAAACTTCCTTTTCTGATGAAAATATATCTGGCAGCTACCTGTGACACTTTTTATTTTTTATTATGCATTTGAGGTACTTTCTCATGACTAAAGTTTGGGATTTACTTTATTATAGTTTTGCACAACTCAAGGACTTGAACATTCACCATGCTTTTGGAGTATATTTTGGATAGATGGTAAATGAAAGAATTTCATGCTGCATGAAAGAAAAATATTTCTAATAAATTGCTAAAATTAAATTTGATACCCTTTGTCATTTAAAAAGACTTAGTTTTTTACAGTCTGTGGGAAAATAAATTTGACCTATGTCAAAATCTATGTCTATGAATTTGAGTTGAATAGACCCTCTTTTTACCCAAGTTATGCCTCCATAATTTTAGAGATTCTAGTTATATCACATTGCTTGCATCTTTCCAAATTTGACTGAAAATTTGTAAAATCTGTTTTATATATATGTATGTACATATGCATATATATGTATATGCATATATTATATATATGATACTTTTTCACCTTGAATCATAAAATTTACCCTGCCTTATTTTTTTCCTAACTACTTACTCTATATAAAATAATTTGATATTCTATTCTAAAGTCAACATTATTGGTTCACCGTCACAAATTGTCATGTGATTTTTTGGTTTGAAAGATATTTCATGTGACTAAGATTGTCTTGACATGTTAGAACATAGTTGTAATTTATCAATATTTTTTTCAGGGAATAGAATACAGTATCTAAATTTTCAGCATGGATTAGATACATATATGAATAAGCATATCAAAATGCATATACATCAGTCTGGGGTACAGCTGATTGGTAGAGTTCTTACTTAGCATATATGAGGCCCTAGGTTCAATCCTCAGCACTGCAAATAAATAAATAAAAGATCTGAATCAATTCTTGAAA
The DNA here is from genome assembly GCA_020662805.1 of Glaucomys volans. Classification (NCBI taxonomy): domain Eukaryota; kingdom Metazoa; phylum Chordata; class Mammalia; order Rodentia; family Sciuridae; genus Glaucomys; species Glaucomys volans. The sequence continues at coordinate 563,771 of JAJEJO010000793.1, read as the reverse complement.
AAAAGTAAAGAAACGCATGCATATCAAACATAAATATGTGTGTAAATGCATGATAAGGATAGTGAGAAGTATTGGTAAATATAAATAAAGCATTTGAAACAATGGCTAGCACATAATAAATAATAAATTTCAGGTTTATTGTGTATGAATCTTGCAGGATCTTTTACACTGAAAGCATCAATGACTATTCAACACACTTTTATATCCATAAACAATCATTTTCCTAAATTCTAAAGTGAAAACTCTGAAAGAG
>JAJEJO010000793.1:495453-563118 GCA_020662805.1 Glaucomys volans | reverse complement strand
GTTAATTTTTGGTTTCATTTGCCATATAACTTATCATAAAATGATGTTAAAACTGTGACTATTATAGAAATCATGTTACTAAATCTCCCATATCCCAGAAGTTTATGATCATATATTTCTTATTCAGTCCATGTGATTTACTTCCTATGGTAGGTTGAACAGGCAAGAAATAAGATTTCAGTGCTTAGTTGTCCACCCAAATCTGTGCTCTAAACTCTCTAGTGTGAAGTCCTAATTGGGAGTTGGGCACCAACCAGGGACACTTGCTAATACCAAGGCTGCACCATTACCTTCACCTGGGTCCCCTAATGAGTTTTCACAGGACCTTGTGAGTAGCCATGATGCCTTTATGAAATATGTATCTTCATTTTCTCTTTTTTCTTTTTCCAACTATAATACTTTCAAGTCCTAAGGAATAGAAAACCAACAAGGAAAGAATCTGTAACCCTAAATAAGCCTACGAATAGAAGCTCTCTGACACCAGGAACACCAACTGTTACATGAAGGGAAAATAAATGCCTATTGTCTTACATGATTTAAATTTTGAGGTCCCTTGTTTCAGGAACACAATACAAATTAAAATATTGAATCTCCTTCATGATCTATAAAGGTTTTAATATTTGGAGTAAGTAAAACTCTTCTCTTTAAAATTTTCCCTATGTTGTAGATTTTCTACTTAGAGAGTTGCCCTACAAAATTAGTTTGATTCAACATCAGTAGTAGAAGAACTCCATTCATTTGTGGTAGATGTGGTACACAGAAAATTGCCAATCCTGTAATAACAGTCAAAGCACCAGAATTCACTTTTATTTCCACATCAATATTCAATCACACCGTATTTTGGAAGGATCTAAATATTATTAGGTGGATTGAAAAGTTCAGCAAGGTATGGGGGTGGTTAAATAAGAAACAAAGTGGCTCTGCATGGTGGTGTACACCTATAATTCCAGCAGCTCAGAAGGATAAGGCAGGAGGATTGTGAGTTCAAGGCCAGCCTCAGCAACTTAATGAGAGCCTATCTTGAAACAAAAAATAAAAAGCGTTGGAGTTATGGCTAAATAGTTAAGTACCTCTGGGTTCAATCCCTGGTACAAAAATAAATAGACAAACAAACAAGAAACAAAGTTTCTTTTGTCAACAAACACAAACAATGGATCAATAAACCCAGATAAATTGTATTGTTACCTAGAAGTAATGTGAATGTACTTTTTTTATGAAAGATATAGAACAATTGCTATTTGCTATTTGTTAAAACTTTCTGAGCCTTTGAGTTTTATACTGATTTTTCCCCTTTTATTTCTACTTCCTACAGCTGTGGCTTCCCTGTGACACAGTTAAGCCACACTCTGCCCACCTTTAAAGCATCTCTTCAGTTACTTACGGGAAATAGGCTCCCAATCGTTTTTTAATTGCTGTGCACGGGAAATGTTTTTCAACAGCACAGCTGGCTCCAGAATATCTCTCTGGTGTTGGAACAACTATTTTCTAATTGCTTTCCTACCTTTACAATTAAATTGCAAAGAACCCAGCTGGGGGCAAGCTCTTTAAACGGATAACCAGCCCTACTATGTCAGCTCCTAGTGACTCTGATGTGATAATCAGGAAAAAAGAAGTACTCTTTTTGATAAGTGAACTTCAGGAGTATTGACAACAAACAAACCAGTGGGAAGGAAGTGGAATGTTACCTAGTCAGTATTTGAATTTCATGTGAAAAATCAAAAACATTGAGTTCCTATTATAAAATATGTACCTAAATTCTTCTGCACTTCCTATATTAACATTCTTAAGTACTACATCTCAGCAACTCCTTTAGTGGAGGAAAAATTAAACTATTCCTGTTGTCCACTTTATCTTTACAATTCAAACTTTTGTCTCTGGGGTCACCGTATCCTAGTAATAAAACTTCAACTGATATTTGTTCTGTATGTTACTATGTATGTCAGTAAACACCATATAAAACTACGTAATCTTAGAAGCAGTATTTTTGTCACTAGGGAGAAAGATATTATTTTCTAATTCTAACTAATGAATGTTGTGCCCATTCTATTAAGAATTATTTGAGATTCAGATCTTCAAGATTTCTTGTTTAAAATTAGACTGAAAGAAAATTTCTCTGGTGTTGGAACAACTGTTCTCACTCTTCTTTGGTAAAGTGGTCACTGAATAAAACAAATTTCCAATACAATAAATAATTCACAGGGAGCAATTCAAATCAAAATGATATTTTCTTTTTAATGGTAAGATATATCATTTTATTGGATAGGAAATCTTTCTATTGTTTGTTCTAATTAGTTACACATGAGAGTGGAATGTAGTTTGACATATTATACATACATGGAATATAACTTCTTATTCTTCAGTTGTATATGATGCAGAATTCCATTGGTACTGTAATCATATATGAACATAGGATAGTAATGTCCAATTCATTCTACTATCTTTCCTATTCCAATTTACCCTCCCTTCCCTTCATTCCTGTTTGTCTAATACAATGTAATTCTGTTCTTCCTAAACACCCCCATTAATGTGAGTTAGCATCCACATATCAGAGAAAACATTTGGGTTTTCGGGATTGGCTTATTTCACTTAGCATATTCTCTATTTCTATCCATTTCCTGCTAAATGCCATAATTTTATTCTTTTTTATGCCTGAAAAATATTCCATTGTGTATATACCACAATTTCTTTATCCATTCATCTATTGAAGGCCATCTAGATTGGTTCCACAGTTCAGCTATTGTGAATTGAGTTGTTCTAAACATTGATGTGGCTATGTCACTGCAGTATGTTGATTTTAAGTCCTTTGGGTATAAACCCAGGAGGGGGAAAACTAGGTCAAATGGTGGTTCCATTCCAGGTTTTCTGAGGAATCTCCATAATGCTTTCCAGAGTGGTTGCACCAATTTGCAGTCTCACCAGCAGTGTGTGAGTGTATCTTTTCACCACATTCTCGCCATCACTTATTGTTGCTTATGTTTTCATAATTGCCATTCTGATTGGAGTGAGATGAAATCTCAGCGTAGTTTTAATTTGCATTTCTCTAATTGCTAGAGTTGTTGAACATATTTTCATATATTTGTTGACTGATCCTAGTTTTTCTTCTGTGAAGTGTCTGCTCAGTTCCTTAGGCCATTTATTGATTAGGTTTTTTTTTTTTTTTCTCATGTAAAGTATTTTGAGTTCTTTAAATATCCTGGAGATTAATGCTCTATCTCAGGTGCAGGTGGCAAAGGGTTTGTCCCATTTTGTAGGCTCACTCTTCACATTTCTAATTGTTCTGTTTGTTGTGAAGCAGTTTTTTAGTTTCAATCAATCCATTTATTGATTCTTGATCTTACTTCTTAATGCTTTATGAGTCTTGTCAAAACAAGTCAGCTCCTAAGCTGACATGATGGAGATTTTGGCCTCCTTTTTATTCAGTTAGGTGCAGGGTCTCTGTTCTAATGTCTAAGTCTTTGAACCACTTCACATTGAGTTTTGTGCAGTGTAAGAGATGGGGATTTAATTTCATTTTGCTACATAGGGTGTCCAGTTTTCCCAGCAGCATTTGTTGAAGTGAATATCTTTCCTCCAATGTTTTTGGCACCTTGGTCTAGTATGAGATAACTGTTTTCATGTGGATTTGTCTCTGTGTCCTCTATTCTGTACCATTTGTCTACATGTCTGTTTTGGTGACAACACCATGCCATTTTTGTTACTATAGCACTGTAATATGATTTAAGGTCTGGTATTGCAATGCCTCTTGCTTCACTTTTCTTGCTAAAGATGGCTTTAGCTGTTCTGGGTCTCTTATTTTTCCAAATGAATTTCATGGCTGCTTTTTCTATTTCTATGAAGTACATCTTTGGAATTTTGATAGGAATTGCATTAAATCTGTATAGAACTTTTGGTAGCATGGTCATTTTCCTTTTTTTTGGTAGTGCTGGGGATTTGAACCCAGGGTCTTGTGCTTCTGCTGCAAGCACTCTACCAACTGAGCTATACCCCCAGCCCAGCATGGTCATTTTGACAATATTATTTCTGCCTGCCCAAGAACATGGGAGATCTTTCCATCCTCTAAGGTCTCTTCGATTTCTTTCTTCAGTGATTTGCAGTTTTCATTGTAGAGGTCTTTCACCTCTTTTGTTAGATTGATTCCCAAAGAGTTTTTTATTTTTGTTTTTGTTTTCTTGAGGATATTATGAATAGGGTAGATTTCCTAATTTTACTTCCAGTAGATTCATCACTGCTGTATAGGAATATATTTGATTTATAGGTGTTAATCTTATATCCTGTTTCTTTGCAGAATTCATTTATGAGTTCTAGAATTTTTTCTGGTGGAATTTTTTGGGTCTTCTAAATATAGAATGATGTAGTTGAAAAATAGGAATACTTCGAATTCTTTTCCTATTTGTATCTCTCTAGTTTGTTTCTTCTAATTGCTCTGCCTAGAGTTTCAAGGAGGATGTTGAATAAAAGTGGTGAAAGAGGCATCCTTGTCTTGTTCAAGCTTTTAGAGAGAATGCTTTCAATTTTTTACCCATTTAGAATGATGTTGGCCTTGAGTTTAGCATATATAGCTTTTGCAATGTTGAGGTATGTTCCTACAATCCCTAGTTCTTCTAGAGTTTTGAACGTGAATGGATGCTGTCCTTTGTAAAATGATTTTTCTGCATCTATTGAGTTAATCATATGATTCTTGTCTTTAAGTCTATTGATGTGATGAATTATATTTATTGATTTTCATATGTTGAACCAACCTTGCATCCCTGGGATTAATCCCACTTGATCATGGTGCGCTATCTTTTTAATATGTTTTCTTATGTGATTTGCCGGAATTTTATTGAGAATTTTTGCATTTACATACATCAAGGATATTTGGCTGAAGTTTTCTTTCCTTGCTGGGTTTTTTTTTTTTTATTTTGGCATTAGGGTGATACAAGCTTCATAGAATGAGTTTGGAAAGTTTCCCTTCTTTGCTATTTCATGGAATAATTTGAGAAGTATTGGTGTTAATTCTTCTTTGAAGTTCTTGTAGAACTCAGCTGAGAATCTGTCTGGGCCTGGGTGTTTCTTTGTTGGTAGACTTTTGATGGTGTCATCTATTTCACTGCCTGAAATTTATCTGTTTAAATTGTTTGTGTCCCCCGATTCAGTTTGAGTTGGACATATGTCTCTAAAATTTGTCAATGTCTTCAAGATTTTCTATTTTATTGGAGTATAAATTTTTAAAATAGTTTTTGATTTTCATCTGTATTTCAGTAGTGATCCTTCATGATATTTCCTTTTTCATCAGCAATTTTAGTAATTTGAGTTTTCTCTTTTTTTCCCTTTAGTATGGCTAAGAGTTTATCATTTTTATTTATTTGTTCAGAGAATCGACTTTTTGTTTTGCCAATTTTTAAATTGTTTCTTTAGTTTCAATTTCATCAATTTCATATCTGATTTTAATTATTTTCTGTCTTCTACTGCTTCTGATGTTGATTTGTTCTTCTTATTCTAGAGTTTTGAGATGTAATATTAGGTTATTTATTTCATTATTTTCTCTTCTTTTAATAAATGAACTCAAATGCAATGAACTTTCCTCATAGAACTGCCTTCATAGTGTCCCAGAAATTTTGATATGTCACATTGCTATTCTCATCTACGTCTAAATATTTTTTTATTTCATCCCTGATTTCTTGTGCTATCCATTGGTCATTCAATAGCATTTCATTTAGTCCCCAGGTGTGAGAGTAGCTTCTATTTCTTATTTTATTATTGATTTCTAATTTCATGCCATTATTATCTGATAGAATGCTAGGTATTTTTTCCTTTTTGTATTTGCCAAGAGTCGCATTGTGGTGTAAGGTATGGTCTATTTTAGAGAAGGATGCATGTGCTGCTGAGATGAAGGTATACTCGATCATTGATGGATGAAATATTCTATATTGTCAATTAAGTCTAAACTTACTGATTATATTATTTAGTTCTAATGTTTCTTTTTTTAGTTTTTCTTTGGAGGATCTATCCAGTGGTGAGAGAAGTATGTTAAAGTCACCCAGTATTATTGCGCTGTGGTCTATTTGATTCTTGAAATTGAGATGGGTTTGTTTAATGTTTGTAGATGCTCTATTGTTTGGGGCATAAATATTTCTATCGTTATGTCTAATTGATGTATGCTTTCTTTAAGCAGTATGAAATGTCCTTCTTTGTCCCTTCTGATTAACTTTGACTTGAAGTTCACTTTATCTGATAAGAAGATAGAAAACCCTGCTTGTTTATTCAACCTACATAAGTGATAAGTTTTTTCCCCATTCTTTCACCTTCAGTTTGTGTATGTCTTTGACTATGGGGTGAGCCTCATTGTAACAGCATGTTGTTGGGTATTGTTTTTTTAATCCAATCTGCCTGTCTGTGTCTTTTGATGGATGAACTTAGGCCATTGATGTTCAAGGTTATTATTGAGATATGATTTCTATTCCCAGTTACTTTGATTGATTTCTGGTTTTTAATTTGTATTAGTTTCTCCTTTGATTGACTATTCCTTTAGTGTAGTTCCTCTCTTTGCTGGTTTTAACTTTGTTTTATTTTTAATTTCATCTCCATGGAATACTTTGTTGAGAATGTTCTGTAGAGAAGGCTTTCTAGTTGTGATTTTTTTTTTTTAACTTTTGCTTATCATAGAAGATTTTTATTTCATCTACAAATCTAAAGAATAGTTTTGCTGGGCATAGAATTCTTGATTGGCATCCATTTTCTTTCAGAACTTGGTGTATACCATTTCACAGCCTCCCAGCTAAGGGTCTCCCTCTCAGGGTCTCAGCTGAGAACTGAATTGGTTTCCATCTAAACATAATCTGGCATTTTTCCCTGGTGGCCTTTAAAATTCTATCTTTATTCTGTATGTTACACATTTTCATAATAATGTGTCTTGGTGTGAATCTGTTGTAATTTTGTGCATCTGGAGTCCTATAAGCCTTCTCTCTTTGATTTTCCATTTCATTCTTTAGGTTCAGGAATTTTTCTGATACTATTTCTTTGAAAAGATTGTGGATTCATTTGTTAGTATCTCTGTACCTTCATCTAGCCTGATAAATCTTAAATTTATCCCAAATTTATCCCATATTTCTTGGAAGTTCTCCTCATGTTCTCTTAACATTTTCTCTCCACGGTCATCTTTATTTTCAAGATTATCTATTTTCTCTTTATAGTCTAAAGTTCTGTCTTCCAAGTGATCTAATCTGTTGGTAATGCTTGCCATTGAATTTTTAATTTGGTTTATTGATTTCTTCATTTGAGTTTTTCTGCTTGATTTCTTTTCAGAATTCCTACCATTTCATTGAAGGTATCTTTCACCTCCTGAATTTTATCTCTGATTTCACTCCTTATGTTGTCCTTTACACTGCAGATCAGTTTAACTAAACATTCTAAACTCCTCTGACATTTCTTCCACTCTGGTATCAATGGATTCTATTATTAGAGCATATTTGCTTGGGGTGATTTTTTTCCCTTGTTTTTTTTTTTTTTTTTTTTTCTTGCTGTTTGTGTGTTTACCCGTCTAGCAAAGTGGCATAGAGGCAGTACACTTTCTACCCTTAGACTTATAGTGTTCCTGAAGGCTTCCAGTACCTCACCTTTAATAGAGAGACAAATAATAATAGCAATCAATGCAAATGATATATGGCCTTAAACAAAATATCTCCTACTGTGATGTCTACTATTTTGTCACAAGAAACAGATATGATTTGTTCAGTTATTGCTTACAATAAAAGCGGTAAGTTTGCAAAAATGTTCACAATTTCAAATGGTGAACAAAGAGAGAATAGAATATGATATAGTATAGGATATAGAATATGAATAGTATAGGATATGATATTTATGAGGAAGGAGAAGAGAAGATGGAAGTAAGAAATTATAGAAAGAGTGAAAGAGGGAATAACAGACATTGTTAGCAGGAGAAAAGAGAGAAAGACAATCAAGGGAAACAAGCATCAGAAATATATATATATATAAAATATTTAAATTAATATATATAATTTTTAAAAATTTAAAAGAAAGAAAAAAAATAAAAATAAAAGAATACAAAACAGAACTGAAATATACTATTTAGATATCTCAGTCCTCATTAAACTGATGCATGGAAAATAATTGCTTTCAAAGATGGTAGAAATGTTAGAGAAAAGTAAAGGAAAAAAATGATGTCCATGAAAAATTGTACAATTATTTACATTGGAATTCAAACCATTTCTAAGCTTCCCCTCTCAACAGTTAGCTTGGGTTTTTAGGAGTTTTATGCTTACCCCACCCTCAGGGTGGGTGGGGTTGATAGTGTGTGAGAGTTAATCCTGGAGGTGAAATTCCTGGTGGTAGGTTTAGGCTGAAGTGGGCTCCAGGCTCTTTGCTGAATGCTAATTGGTCTGGAGATTTTAAGGAGGAACACCTACTAATATCTAATTTTTATGGTAATAATGATAGTATCTATCCCTCCATGAGAAATAAATACATATTGGAAAATGTCTATTATCCAAATTAAATAAATGCTGGTTTCTGAACTGAAAGTACCTTTATCAATAAAAGATAGCCATGTTTTTTATAAATATTAAGAATAGAAGGACCAAATTGATTTGTAAAAATCATAGCCCATCTCATTTTCTTCTTGACTTCATTTCACAGTAATACACAAACACAAATACACACATACAAACACAAATCTAAACTATAACATTGAAATTAAATTTTCTTATTGTTCTAGTGATTGTCTTAACCTTACAAATACTATTGGCAATGAACCTTTTGAATGTGCTCTGAAATAAGGTCATATTGATTCATTAATATTATTTTTTCTCTTAACTATAGCATTAATTTTTGTAATAAAATAGAAACAATAAGAAAGTAAAATATTGTGTAAACATAATTTGCTATGACAATATAAATTATTTTTCAATATTACCAGCTGAAGATTATATTCTCTGAAAACTATTTTTAATTGTGTAAGTATACACAGGTTTGTAGTACATGGTTAAAACACCTTCCAATATAAGCTGCTCCTACAAGATATATTTTATAATCCTCTTTGTAACATATCATAACTTGCTAGTTATGCTTCCAAAATTACTTGCCAATAAAAGTCAGAAGAGTCTAAGTGAGACACATTTAATTTGATTTAATTTTAAGTTGAATCTGACAACTACATCATTATATTCAAAATTAAAATATTAATAAAAACAATGTGTCACCTTTTTTAGACTGGATATTATGCCATCACTTGGCATATATTAGTGATATATATCATATATTAAGTATGCATAAATGCTCTTAGATAAATAATTCAGCCATTTCAGTTATTCATCACATTATGAACAAACATTTCAATTGATATAACTGTCTTCTCTTGAATGCTTGTTTCATTAATTAATAAATTGCTATCCATCAAATAAGATTAAAAAGGAAATATACCACTTCAGACCTTCAATGAGATTTTACCTGAGAGAACAAAAGATAATCAAATTAAAAATTCAACAAAAGCACAAAATATAAGATTGTAGCCAATCAGTATAAAGCATTTTATTAAGAGTTTCATTATAATTAGCTTAGATGAGCTTGATATTTCTCGCTTCTGCTCTGGTCTCATCTCCTATTATGTGATACACATTTGAAGGACTGTAACACCTGCTAAAATCTGTTTCTCTTTTTCCAGTTCTTTCTGTTGCAGTGCTGTTAAAACTTTTCTTTCAAGGGCAGAATGGGTGCTCATTTTAAGGGGTCCTTTGGAATAGGGGTTCTAATACCACTGTTACCTGCTGCCAGACAGGGTACCAGATAGTTTTGACATATCTGTCTTAAAGACTGTGTTGTAAGCTACCCATTCCTTTCTTCAATAGGAAATGTAGAAAATTTATGCTAATCACATATAGGAAATAGAGGCATGTCAGAACTGCCTTAGAGACTCTAAAAATAATATGAAGATTTTGTTATTCATTATAGTGTCTGAATCTACTCATATTTTGTTGGATAAGATTTTTACAAAATCTTTTAATGATAAGCTGAAAATGTAACCTAAAATAATATTAAATAAGAGCAAAAATTATAAAAACTCATCTAATAATTTGCCCTATGTACTTGTTTGTGTTTGTTCCTTTTATTTGCCCAGATTTGTCACAATCAAAGTAGTTTCAGGCACTAGGGATGAAAACATTGGGCTTTGTTAATGTGAGGTGATATAAATTTCTTCACATAATGTAAAGTTAAAAATTACTCAAAGTCACAGATTCTCAGTGACCTAAATGCAAATTGCACAATCAAATCTATCATAATTTTGAGTCCAATGCTTTTAACTTTATTTCACTGTTTCTCTAGACAATATGGTAGGGAAAATTTCCTATCTAGAGAGAGAACTAAAAGAAAAAGCAAATAAAGGAAAGGAAAGAAAGGAATAAATAAAAAAAAGTAAGTAGTAGATAATTCAGTAAATGTAAGTACCACTGGTCTAGATCTGACTCTGATTTGAAGTAAGTTAGTCCAGGACATTTTCCCATTGCTGTCTATGGTCACTACAAGTTTGGTGTTCAAAAGTTAAATAACTTTCTACATATGCCAAGATATCATTTGACCATATGACTTTGCCTCTGCTATGTTCACTAATACACTTTTTCTTCAAAACTGCCTTGAAACCTCATACAAGTCCTATAAGACCTAGATCAAAAGCCAACTCACAATTAACACTTTGCCTTACATTGTTCATTACATCCAATTTTTAGCTCAACATCGTGATGCACTCTTTTGTAAGAATATATGGAAAATGATTAAATCCACAATAAGAGATGATGAACCTCAAATAATGGAGCCACAAACAAAAGGTCCTCCAAATGGAATTTAAAGCTAACAAATAAATCAAAATAAAAAACTAACGCTAACATTATAGCATAGTAGAAGTGAAGGGATCGTTTTAAGATACCAAACTTGTAATGACCATGGATAGCAGTGGCAGAATCTGGAGTTAAACTGAATCAGAATGTATGTTTCCTTGAGCTTAATAGATGATACTGATACACACTATGTTAGTCAACTTTTGTTGCTGTGACCAAAAATACCTGACAAGACCAACTTGGAGAAGGAAAAACTTATTTTGAAGTCAGTTTCAGTGATCTCAGTTCATGGTTAGCCAGCTCCATTGGTCTGGGCCGGAGATGAGGTAAAATATTATGTTGGAAGGGACTTCCAAGCTCATGGCAGACTGGAAGCAGAGAGAAAGAGAATTCATGGACAGATACAGTTCAGGCCATGCCTGGAGTAACCTACTTTCTCTATGCACCACCTGTCTATAGTTACCACTCATTAGTCCATTCAAATCATTAATCCATCAAGTGGATTAATTCTCTGCTATGGTTGCAGCTCTCAAAATCTAATTATTTTATCTCTGAAAATCCCTGGATTGTCTATCCCATGAGCTTTTCAGGGTACATAAAAAAATCCATTGAGAAGTTCTTAGATGGCAATATATAAATGCAGTTTGGGCATGTGCACCAAAACAAATGTTATGGTTAACTGTAACAACTTTGTTGTGTCACTTCCAGGAATGAGATAAAAAAATGTGACATGCTCTCGCTCTACTTCTGTGTGGTTTTGCATAAATTATGAAACTTCAACATGCTTCAACATGTATCTCTCCCCAAAATAACTATAAAGTCTACATCAAAGGCTTGTGGGGAATAAGGAAGTTACTCTATCACTCAACTGTAATAATGGTAATTACTTATGGTGAGAAATAAATAAGTTCCTACATCATGAGAGCTTGGAACAGTGCCTAGCATATAATGAGTCATATATTACAATGATGAAGAACATAAATGTAAATAAACAGCCACAGAAATTGTGAAGGGAATCTTGAAGAAAATGAAAGTGTCCTTAACAATACAATCAATATCTGCTACCCATGTAAAATGAATGCTGTTTATGAAAAAAGAAGAAGCCAAGGGAAAATTTTCCCACGACAGATTTGTGACACAAATAAGGTCACATGAAGCATAGAAATCACTTAGCAGAATTCTAAAACTAAGAAATAAAACATATGTGTAAGACCAAAGCAGAACTCACATATATTCTCCAGCTTTCCACCTACTTAGGAAAAAAATGTATATTATATTAGAAATTTATATACTACATGTAATCATTTCTTCTAGTTATTGTAGGAGAGATTTCCTTCCTTACGTATTGTTAAGTTAGCGACTCAGGCACTTGTAATAAAAATTAGCAAGAGAAAAACACCCAATTTAATTCGTATCAGTTTTAAATGATTAGGGAGCCTTCAGAAATGAAGACCCAAAGAAAAAAGGATACCTGTGCCTTGTTATGCTGGGGTTTGATGAAGAGAGAAGAACTGTTGTGCAAAGGTATGACTGACTGTGGGGTATGATCTAATGGTAATGAAGTGAGGAAACTTGGTAAGTTTGCTCCTTCAGATTCTTCTCTACATCTGTGTTTCTTCAAAGATAAGAAAATTCACTTCCTCTGGGTATAAGGCAGCTACCTCTCCAAAGAGGTAACCTGCTTCAACTGAAGGTCAGAGAATTTCTCTGTGACCTGCTTCAGAGAGGTCTGCTGTCTTTCAAACATCCAGATGCCTTAGTTTGGGTAGCATGTTCTGAATCCCATCAAGATCAATCTTAAAATAGTTGCATGTCCTTTAAGTGTTTTCACTATTTGCTTTACAATGATCCAGTGAATAGGGCAGAAAGAATTGATGGAAGGGTACAGGTGAAACGAATTTGCCAGTGATGTGATAACTAAAAAATTTAGGTAAGAGAAATTTGAGTAATCAAAATACTACTCTCCTTACTTTCATTTTTATTTGAATTTATCTATAGGCCAAAGTTTAAAGAACAACTAGACAGCCAGGTGAAGAGGTATACATTGTAATTCCAGCAACTCAGAAGTCCAAGGCAGTAGGATTCCAAGTTTGAAGCCAGCATCAGCAACTTAGCAAGACCCTGTATCAAAATAAAACAAAAAGTTCTGGGGATGTAACTCAGTGGCAAAAGTATCCCCTGGGTTCAATCCCCAGCATAAAAACAACAACAACAACAACAAACAACAATAACAAAGATACTGGGCAGAGAAAGTTAAAGGAAGAATGATTAGATTTTGAACTTTTTGATCTTATTGATCTTACTATTCAGAGATGAAAATTTCCAGACTGTGTCTGAGATAGAGTCATATTTTTTAATCTCCCTGGTGGGGACAGCTTAAAGTTGTTCCTGTTAATCTTAACATTTGTGTTAGTAAATAAGCTAAAATGGCATTTATATATTGCCATATAGCAGAATCTCTCAAATGTAATGTACATCAGAATCACCTACATAGCTCAGAAACAAAACAGATGCTGGCCTCCTTTTAAGGTCTGATTCAGCAGTTCTGGAGAAAGCATCGAGAATATGAATATCTAGGAAGGCCCTTGTTGACACTGCTGCTGCTAGTTATGGGAGCACACTTAGAATCTGCAATCTAGCCAATATGTTTAGGTCCTTTCCCCATATTATCATCACTCAGCATCATGAAGGTAGAATTATGACATATTCTTATTGTTTTATCAGGACATTGTACAACGACATATTCTGTAAGATTAATAAGTAAAATTTTATCCCTGACTTCTCTCTGATTATATTCATATAAGATACTAGCTTAAATTATTTCTGAGAGACTTTCCATTAGAATAAAATGAGAATGTGGGGCAACAAATATCATTTTAGATTTTGCTGAATACGGTTTTAATTGAAATAGCAACATCTAATCACACACTCAAAAATAATAAAAGAATAAATATATCTTTTGTGTCGGGAGCTATCTTGGGCATAGTAACATGATGCTATAGAAATCTTCAAGGACCCAATCTTCATTGATTAGTTAGATTTATGTTGTAAAAGCACACGGATAGTGTGATCCAAAGGCAAGGAGGTCATTTTTACAGCAATTGTAAAAACACAAATGAAAGATCATACATATTAGACTGCAAGTGGCAAAGGCAAAAATGGAAAGGAAAAAGAGATGAAGCTATGTTGTTAAAAAAAAAAATTAAAAAAAAGAAATCAAGAACTAACTGTCTGCTTTAATGTCAGGGAATAGAAGCTAGATTGTTCATCTTGTTCCTTCCATAAAAGTATGTTTCTTGAAAAAGATACAAAGCTTTCAGAAGAAAGTAATTAAATGTAAATATAACTTTTATGTCAGTTAAGAAAATAACATTTTTCCATTTTGAATTTGAAAAATCTTCAGTTATAATCACAGAGGTTGTGATTTAAAATAAGGTGATTATCATACAGGTAGGTTTTATACTGCTTGATATCCATGAATCAAATGACAAACTAAGTCTTAAACATGCCATTTTTGTTCATGTTATGTTTTCATAAGGCAGCTTTTTTTGTTTTGTTTTGTATTATTTTCTCAAGGGTTAACCACTGCTTTTCCCAGCAGGACAAAGGAAGCCCACCCACCAGTTCCCCTCAAACTTTCACTGATGAGATCTTGGGGCTATTTACATTAGCCATGCAAATTTGAAAAACCCAAACTGTCTCCTGGTGTTTAATCTCACAACCCAATTTGTTTCTGAGGCTGGTGTGGTTAGCAGCTGTGCAGTAATGCTTTGTCTGTCACAAAGACTGAAGATTAAAATTTTTGAATTAAAGAATAGGCAATATACACTAATATCTTAGAGAGATCGCTGCAATGACAGAGGTAATTAATGGCCCTGAACGGTCACAACCAACGTATTTTCAGTTATAATTGAGAAGAACATGTGTGTGTGTCAGGTGTTTTCTGGAACTGGACCATATGCATAACAGTCACTCACAGCACACTTTGAAAAGTTGGTAATGACAAAAATATCTGTGAAAAAGCATTTTCCCCTTCCCATCAACAATGATTTTTTCCTTAGAGTTTATTTAAAGACATCTGTTTCTGGCAGATTCAAGAAAATATGAGATTGGGTTTAAAAAATCCTGCTGCTGTTGAAACAGAAAGAGAAAGAATATATTTATGTATCCAGCCTCAAAATGTCCCTCAGTTGAGCCATTTCTGGAGAAAGCTCTTTTAAAGCAGGTCTCTAAGAATATGGTATATAAAAACCTCAGAAAATAAACATATCTGAACTTTAAATCTGGAAATAAGTTGAAACCAGCAATGTTATTATTAGAAAATGAAGGAATTCCAAGCTTCCAGTGTTCTATTCCACATTTAGCAGTGCTATTTTCGTTAGTTTGTTTGTTCATTTCGCACCTAGAAGGGTTTACTAACTTAACACATTGCTGAAAAGCCCTTGATAATTTGGCCTTGACCTACTTTTCCCTTTCCCAACCAATCTAAAAAAAAAAAAAAAAAAAAAAAAAACAGACTCTATAAGACTCTATGTCTTAGTGTAGTTTTAATTTCACAGGAAAATTGTGAAGAATGTACTGAGATTTTCTATGAATCCATACCCACTTATATAGCCTCCTCCAATATAAAAATCTCCCACCAGAGTGGTAGAGGCATTACAAATTACCAATACCCACCAACACATCTTTATCATCCAAAGACCATAGTTTACAGTGATGCTATACTTGGGACAAATGTATAATGACATGTGTCAACTGTTTGTTACAGTTACATACAGAGTAGTTTTATTGTCCTAAAAATCCTCTGTGATTCACTTATTCATCTCTTCTTCCCCCACTCCCTGGTATCCATTGGTCATTTTTACTATCTTTAAGTTTTGCTTTTTGTAGAATGTCATGTTTTTCAAATCATACAATATCTAGTTTTTTCACGTTGGCTTCTTCCACTTGACAATATGCATTTAAATTGCATGCATACATTTGCATGGTTGATAGTGTCCATGTAGTGATGAATGATGGTCCTCTGTCTGCATGTACCTAGTTTATTTGTTCACTCACCTGTTGAAGAACCTCTTGGTTGCTTCCAAGTAGAATTACACATAAACATAGTAAGAATAAGGAGAAGAAGGAAGAGGAGAAGAAAAAGGAGAATCATCATCTTGACATAGATCCTGCATTCTTCAGAAAAATAGCTAAAAATAGATCACAGAGCTAAATGTAAAAGGCAAAAGTATGAAACTATTAGAAGATAACTTGGGGGAAAACCTAGATGACATGTGAGTTTAGTGATGACTTTTACATATGACAAAACATGATTCATTAAAGAAATAATTGGTATCTAGTCTTCATTAAAATTAAAAATGTCTGTTCCATGAAGACACTGTCAAGAAAATACATGTTTTTATAAAGAACTGTTGCCTATAATAGACAAAGAGTTCCTAAAACTCAATAGAAAAATGACCTGATTTTTAAAGTGGCCAAAATCTTAGTAGACATCTAACCAAAGAAGATAATACAGATTGTAAAGGAGTGCATGAAAAGATGTTCCATATTATAGGTCATCAGAAAGTGCAAATTAAAATAACAATGAGAAAGTACTATATACCTAAGGGAAAGACCAAAATGGAGAACACTTACAATAAATTGCTTGCAAGGAAGTGAAGCTACAAAAAGTCTCATTCATTGTTCATCCAAATTCAAAACCATTCAACCACGTTGGAAGGCAGTTGGGCATTTTCTTACAAAACTAAGCATACTCTTATCAGACAATATATCAAGTGTGCCCCTTGGCATTTCTCCAAATGTGTTGAAGACTTATGTCCCCAAATAGTCTACTTATAAATGTTTATGGTATTATACCCGATGAAAATAAGATCATCCAAGCCGTTCACGTAAAGCCAAAAGAAGCCTTTATTTTTTATTTTTTTAGCTGACCAGGGACGACCACTCTTACACCTAAAAGCAGTGTGCCAGGGAATTCCACATTAGTTCTTTGTTGCCAGCATCTATAGGAAGGGAAAGGGATTAGGGTGGGACTAGGGAGAGAAGGGATTAGGGTGGAGCGGATTCTCTCTTTTGATGGTGCTTGAGAATCTTTTTGGGGAGTATAACAATAGTAGCTTTCTTTATAATTGACAAAAACTAAGCAGACTTCTCAATATTTTCGAAAAACATATACTTCTTGATGTTTCTGTGCTATTATTTGTGATGATTATGATGTTGTCCAGACAGCCCTCTCCATTCCCTATTTTTTAAAATCTTATAATTCAAGATCCTCTCCAAGTGCATGAGCTTTTCAAGTCTTATTCCTCTAATAAGCAACATTAGTGCTCACTTCTTTGTTATTTTAGCAGTGGCACTAATATTCTCCTTATATTAGTCTTTTGCTCAGTAATATATTCCCTTCTGAATGAGAAACTCCTTAAGTTTGTTCCTGTGTAATGATCTCTCCAGAATCTCAAGTATTTATCAGTGATTGTAAGTAATCCAAAGAGTTTTATTTGACTGAGCTGTCTGATTATTTCTCTTACCATTTAGAATTAGTCAATGTAATCATTTGTCTATTTCAAACTTATAGCTGTGCAAATGTATTTGTTTTAAGTGATTTAAAATAAAATTTTTGGGCATGTGAGCCAAATGCAAATCGTTTCTGAAAGGTACAGTGAAAGTGCATTGCTTTTAAACATGGATGACATTCCTTTACCACTTCTCCTCTCTGTAAATTTTCTGTTTAATCAAATGGCCAATGTTTTCGTGATTTCAGGAACAGTGCTCAGTGGCACATGGTTGCTTTTGGGAGATAGAGTATATCTTCAAAGGCCTAATTATTTATGTGCTTTGCAGTGTGGCTCCCTTACAAATGTACCCTACATCATGGCACTTCATTCCTAACTGAAAATTTAATCGAGCAGGGGCAGTGCAGTTTAAGTAAGGTAACATTTTAGATAAGAGTAAGAAGAACTTGAAAAGGAGATAAACTCACCACTCTAATTGAAAAATAAGGTGTCGCTCCATAGTTAGAAGCAAATGAAAATAAAAGCTCACTTGTGAAATAATGTAGCATATGTATACTTTAAATGGGGAAAAAGAGCAGATAAGAAGTTGCAAAAAAGCCTTTTCACATGAGAGCCTCTTCTACTTTCAGCTTTATCTGTAATATAATGCTACTAAGACAAACTCCTCAAGTGCAAATCACCCTCCTGCAGGACATTCCTTCCCAGAGTTTATGTGAAGCCCTAGGGAAAAAAATAGCAAAATGATCTTCAACTTCCTTTCCTCTCTTGTTGAATTATTTATTTGTCCTGAATCCACCTTTCCTTCATCACTGATAATTACTCAAATATGCCTATTTTTGCATTAGAATTTTTTTATTCTCAGCCAAAGTGGGGGGGCAAGGCAGGGAGGTAGTGAAATATGACCTCATAAAGCTTTTCACTGTCATGAATATTAAACTCAGAAATTTAACTTGATGGTCCACAAAAAGTGGAAGGATGCACCTCAAGATC
Source organism: Glaucomys volans (assembly GCA_020662805.1). Lineage (NCBI taxonomy): Eukaryota > Metazoa > Chordata > Mammalia > Rodentia > Sciuridae > Glaucomys > Glaucomys volans. The sequence goes on along the minus strand of JAJEJO010000793.1, from coordinate 544,787 downwards.
TCAGCACCTCTGTAAGCCCCTCAGATGAGAAAGAGCCTATTGAATTAATCATATTTAAGTTGTGCCAACTAACTCCGTGAAATAAATTAATTTTATGGTAGTTATTAGCCTATGTTATAATTGATTTCTGCTTAATTGGTTTATATATGTTAAAATCCTTTTTGTAATTAACCAGTAGAGTATTCCCCCAATATTAATGCCATCAGTTAGCTAAAGCTTGCGTTAAATTTTCAAAATAAACCCCCATTGCTCTTTATGAGATTAAAGCCCCAAACTAAAACACGGCTTCTGAAAAATCCAAAAATTAGTTGTTAATACATATTTGAAGGTTCCCATGCTATTCTATCCTTAGTGACTCTGGAGAAAATGTAAGAGAAGATTCCTAAGCTGCTCTGAAAAAAAATAATAATAATAATAAAATTTAACTCTAGGAACACTCCATAAATCATGTAGGTTTCCCTTAAATTTCTAGGGATATATATGAGGGAAGAGTCTCTTCCTTGAGAAAATTCTGTTTCATATCAGGAGTGATGAGGGTAAACAGAATTAATTTATTTGGATAAATAAAGGAAAAATAGATATTTGAAGCACAAAGACATGGGTTCAATGTATAATCCTCCACTTACTATCTTTGGTAGTTCAGGCAATTTTCTTCTCTGTGCCTCAGTTGATTCTGTGTTTAATTAATAATTATGATATTAGGCCCTAAAAATACTATTTGCAAATCTTCCTATAAATATGTGTTGTGTATTTCTTGCCTTTCTGCCCTTTACCAAGGTGAAATTAGAAAATATAATTTCTTTTTTTTTTTTCCTTTGGTACCAGAGATTGAACCCAGGGGCACTCCACCACTAAGCCACATCCCAGCCCTATTTTGTATTTTATTTAGAGACAGGGTTTCACTGAGTTGCTTAGGGCCTCGCTAAGTTGCTGAGGCTGGCTTTGAACTCTCAATTCTCCTGCCTCAGCCTCCCAAGTGCTGGGATTACAGACGTGCACCACCGTGCCGGACTATAATTTCTTACGTACATTCTAAAGGGCTGTATTCTTTCATTTTAGAAACCAGTTTTTTCATTCAGTAGGAATTGAGAAGCTACAAAATTCAAGCTGCTGATGGCTTCCATAGGTGTGTGAACAATGATACTGAGAAATCATTCTCAATAGAAATAGATCTTCTAACTCCCTAGATCTTCTATGTACTGTGTTGAACATGCCCAGACCCTGAGAGAATTCATTACTCAGAATTTTTGAAAATGGTCCCTAATGCCAGGGACACAGCCTGGGTTATGAAATAAGGCTTTGTGCACAACAGCTTTCTCCTTCCAATGGGCATGGTTCGGGTTTCCCTCCCATGGTCATCTGAACATTGATTTACTACAATGGTAACAGAGACAGCATTTAAACTCATTAGATTCTCATGATCTCATCTTGATTTTTCTTTGTCTCTTGAAATTACAAGATAACTTTCAACAGTAACTTGAAGTGTATTTCAGCTATAATATGGGTTATTCCAAGGTGGCATCACCTTACATACTTCTGAGTTGATTCCCAAGATACTCACTTGTACTTATCATTGCCATTTTGATAGAGTCATACAATTTCTGGCACTAAGGAGGATCATCTGGGTTTGGACCAAATAATAATGAACAAGTGAAAAGAGAACTATAGAAATGGGTAAAACAGGAGACCACTATGATCCTAGAGAATCAAGACAAATTCTGCCACCACAGTTAACATTTTGTAAAAGGTTCTTTTTGTAAATGCAACTTTATACAGTTTGAAGGGGTACTCTTAAGGAAAATGAATTACCAAAAGAAATAGCACCTTGATAGACTGTTATTAATTTCCACAATCATGTCTTCTCCTGAAATATCATCAAACTCAGGGGATTTATCCCACAAATAAAAATATTTCCTCCACCTTCTTATTTATTAAAACCCTGTAACCAAGCCCTCTTTCTCTCTCATCTAAAAGGAAACTGTTTTCTTTTAGAGGAAAAGCTTTTCTAACCTGCAGAGTAAGCAAATCATTTGAACTTACTATTTCTCTGGCAATTACATATAGCATTATGGGTTATGAATTTTCCAATTGGTCAAAACAACCACTGTAAAAAAACAAGTTATCATTCATAGGAGAGCGCTCCTTGGAGAAGACACTGCAATAGATATTCCATTTTTGTTGCCTAAAATATTAATGATTGTGTGTCCTTGAGTAGGAATTTAAATCTAGAAAACAGTGAGGTTTAGACTGAAATTTTTAAGGAAGTTCCATAGTGTGGAAGACACTTTACTTTGGAGGACTCCATATGCAAGTTTACACGTGTGTGCTTCTGCTACTCCAGACTCGCAATCAAGTGCACAGCAGGATATCCATACCTTCTCTTATCAGCTCAATCTGTCTGATACCTCACTTTCCTTTCAGGAAATCTACAGCCCTTTTAATAAGTACAGGTTTCATTCTGTCTGTGACCTATGCCTTATAACCATTTAATCGGATTTGGGCTTTACTGTGATAAGTATTGAAGCCAATAGCTACCTTAAAATTGAGATTGCAAGAGAACACCAGCCCAATAGCCCATTGATGAGAACTGAAAATGGTTATCTTTTCCCAACAGGTTTTTACTAATGATGATTTTGGCCTTAATTCGGCATGTTTAAAAAATATGTTTATGTGTAAAACAAGACTACTAGTGAAGCCAGAATTGGGGATAGGCAGTTAGTGTAGAATAGGAAATCTGATCAAATTGAAGAATGAAGGCCATCAGAGTCTGGGAAGTTGGAGACTGCCCCCTGGGAGATTGGAATGTCAGTGACTCCAGAGCCCTTTTGATCACTGAGGTTACCTGCTTAACTGCCCCTCCCAAAAAGCTGCAGGCAGGGAGTTGCTAATTAATGCTCCCCCTTTTTGCTGTGTCACCAGGGCCTAGTCATGTAGGCTGGAAGGAAAGATAAGTGTCAGAGGAAAGAACAGAACAAAGAAGACCCTAACCTATAAAAGATGTAGGGTGCTCTCACTTCTCAGAGATTCTAGAACATCAGCCCTTCTTCCTCTGGGGAGAAGTCTGGGTTACAACCTTTAAATAAAACCTGCTTAATACGCTTGCTTTGGCATGCTTCTCCCGCGTTATACTTCAACACCTGAGGAAGCAGAACTCCTCACTGGTAAACAGCAGTATCACTAGTAGAACACTGAAGAAGACTTATGAAGCAGTCCAAACTGGACGTAAACCAAGTGTCCATCAACACAGAAATGAAAAGACTAAATGTCATGTATATATTGAGTGAAATACTATTCAGCAATAAAAACAAACCCATTTCTGAAATAGCAGACTGTGATGATTCTTTAAAAAAAATTGTGTGGTGCAAAAGAAGTCATACACAAAAGGGTACGCCCCAAGAGTTACTATTTCAACAAAGTTCTAGCACAGGCAAAGCTATAATTCATAGAAATCAGTGTATTGGTTGCCTACAGTAGAAGGTTGTGATTGACCAAAGGAACAGAGAGAACTCTGCTCCTTTGATCTGGGAATAGGAAAAAAATTCATATATATTTAAATTTCCAAAGTTGTTCCCTTAATGTCTGCATTTTAATAGATGTGAATTATACTTTAATAAATTACTGGTTTTTTTATTATCACAGATAACAAGGTAGAATTCAAAATAAAGATGATTACAATTAACAGGGTTCTAGTCTTGGTCTTTTAGAAAAAAAGCAAATTGATCTTATTTCTGCCATGAAAGAACTGTTTACCTGACACTCTTGAAGTATATATGAACTTGAGACAATTCTAATAAATGGGATCATGATTTGTCAGGACTCCTTTTAGTTTTTCCAATTTTTCTTGTCAAAATTTTTTCCACTCTCTTCATAATGAACCATATTTGGCCACTACCAGAAATATTTCAAATCATATGTGGGTGTAGATGAGATTACCCTCCCTATCTCTTTTTTGCATATTTGTTTGTTTATATGCATGTTTTACGTAAAATGATCAGTGGATGTTGGCCCTTGGAGGACAACCTCTCTCCATCCAAGAATATTAAAAATTATTATTAAAGGGGTAGAAAATATTACTAGTTTCATTTCATGAGGATTTTTTGTACCTCTCCCTTATATGTTGCAATAAACAAAATCTTTAGCTACATTAAAGTGGAATCTACATTGTATCAATAATTTACACATTTTATTAAAAAATGTTTTTTGGTATTTTTTCACACAGATACAGTAATATATATTTTGGCCTTCCAAGTAAAAGTCAATATGTCTGATAGTTTTATACATAAATATAGTCAATTCTAAAATTTTACATTCAAGGGCTAAGACTAAATGTTTTAAACTGATTATAATTTCCCTTATTTTTCTATTCCTCTTGATTTTGCGTTTTTTAAAATTATTTTCAGCCGTTGTTTAGTTCTAACCAAAAAATTATAAGGAAAAAGTTTGCTAGTATTTTGTGACTTGAGTTTAATCAATATGATCAATGATGATACTCAAAAACTAGAACAGAGTGGTCTCTTTTTCTTTAATTTCAAATTATTTAAATATAGTTTAACATGATATACTGAGTTGTAAATATCAACTAGCATGGCTTAGAAAAAAATCAACTCAAGGAGAAGACTGATGTTAAAAACCCTAAATTGGGCAGATGACCAATTTCTAAAAGAGTTAAGAATGCCTTCCACATTTTGAAAAGAAGCTCCTTATATGCTTGAAAATGGCTAGCTAACATCTCTTAGCCTGTGGATAACATATCCTTTTGAACAATTTGTAATGCTTATTCATACAATTAGCATGGCTTATTGGTATTCAACACTGTGGGATACTTAGATGTAATCAATAGAGATTGCACTTTGTTTTCTTAAATAGGCTCATCACATATTTTAAATTAACAGCCTTTGTAATAATAATGAAGCTGAAAGAATGTGTTTGTGTGTGTGCAGGTTGGTGAAAGCTCAATAACAGATGTGCAAAACACTTCCAACTAAAGATTCAAATTAGGAGCATTTCAAAGCAATGATGGTTTAGTATGTGCTTTGAAGGAAAATTAAGTGTAGTGTTCATGAAAGAAAACAGTTCCATGCAGTTTCAAAAAGGTGCGAAGGAGCAGCTAAAATGACATTAATACAGTTGCAATTATGAAAATAGACAAAGAATCTTTTCAAGTTGTGAATGCATGCTGTTATAGAGAGGTGGGGAGTCCAATATATCAATAGGAATTAGAGTAGAAGCACAGGGGTAGGGTGTGGATAGCTATGGATCACTGAGGAAGGAACTGGTAAGTCATTTCACTCTTCCATTTTAACCACTTGATCTTTGCTCAGGCTGCCTGTGGAAATCCCTTCCAGTTTCTCCAAATTCTCCTTCAGAAGTGCCCTTTTCTCTCCTTACACTAGACTATAATGAGGTGTAGACTCTTTGTCTGTTTATGTCCAGATTGATCTGGAACTTATATCCTTCCTATACTCCCTTTTAGCATTATCTTTGCTTCTACTACAACACTTACAACATAATCCTAACTATTTATGAATGTATTTAATTCATAAGAACATAAACTATCACTTGCAGGAAACATTCCATAAATCTCATATATAGTACAACATAGAATGTATTAATAAAGTCTGCATAAAATAAACATTTAAGAAATGATAATAGATAAAATAGCCATCTAAAAGTTTACTTTTACCGAAGGTATAGCCAAATGGAGGAAAAAATTTAGTATACAAGAAAAATATTTAGAGATATTCATAACTGCCTTATTTATATTTTTAAGAGTTAAAGAAAAAACAACCCGCATTTAGGATAGATAGAAAGCAAGCACTCTGCACCTTGAGTCTCAATTTTTCCCTTTAATATATTTTAGTTTTAATGTCAAAAAAATGAGATGTAAGCATACCCTTTTAAGGAAAATCTTCAGATCCTTGTCTCACTTAACTCTACTCCAAAATAAAATATTCTAATCTTTTATTTATTTATTTCATTTATGTTTCTAAATAGCATATTTACTCTGCCTTTTCTAAATTTTAGACATTAATATTAAATTACATTTATAGAATACAGGTATCTCATTATCACAGATTCTTCTAATATTGTATTGATATTTTTGTTCACCAGCAGTCTATAGTTTTACTTTGGTTACTATTGAGCAATGCAACTTTCTACCTTTTTATTGTCTGTATATTTCTTTGAAAATATCACGTTCTTCCATGACTTAATATGTGCTTTACTTTAAATTGCATGATGTTATATAATAAATGCATGTGTGACTAAACATTGACATTATGTAATTTCAGTCAAAGCGATTGCTCCATGTTTAATTTAGAACAAAAATATTAAACGGACAACATTTCAGGGTGTCTCTGACACATGTTTTTTAAACTATCATGGTCCTGTGAGGTCATTTTTTCACGATTTTTGCTACTTGTATCACACAGGAGATCTTTTACTGAAAGTAAGAGAATAAGTTTACACAATACTAAAGCTTACCAAACCTTCTGAAATAAAATTTCAAACGTAGGTAATGATCAGGGTTGTTTGCCAGTGAGCAGAATAGTTCATCCTGTTAACAAAAATTATTAATGCTCACTGATGTCTCTGTCAGGTTTTACTTCCCAATCTTCTACTGAACTCAGAAGTGAGTTCACAATGGATGAGGCTGTGAGCTCTATCCTAATAAGACACCCTAGGCTGTGCTCAAAATTATTCCGTTCTTCCAGGTTAAAATTTGTTAGCTTTGATTATGTGACCTTATATTTTCTATTATAATAAGTTCACATTTCTTATTCTAACACCATGCAGATCCATCCTGCAGGCTTACCAGAAAAAACTTACCTGAATCTCAAGGTATTAATAATGATGATAATAATAATAATAATAATAATAATAATAATAATGCTTTTCTTGTAAGAGAAACAACCATACACACCTAAAATTGTGAACATCTTTGAGAAGTTCTCCTTTATTCATAGGTGAAAAACCATAAATTTAATAAATCCATATTATAAATGGAATAAAGCTAAACTAGCAATTTAAAGAGCTGCCCAACCATTTTAACGTGTTTGACACCTTCAGCTCATCCTTCATACACCTGCCAGAATATTCTATGCACATTGATCATGCAACTTCATTGCTTAACAAAACCTTCTGAAACTATCCTCGGCTTAATAAATCTATTTATGCCATCTCAAGAGCCTGCCATCTATCAAGGCTCAATCTAAATAGCTCCTCTCAAAGACCATTTCCACTTTCTTCAAAAATCTGGAGGACTGCCTATGTGCCATTTATATTACAATGACATACTGCTTTTTGTGATATTTATTGGGTTCCATTTTTTCCCTTTCAAAGTTAGTTATAAATTACTTAAGGTAGGGTGCCAGTTTTTATAAATCTTTGTATTCCCCATAGAAATGAGCACTGTAGCTTACATGTATCAAATACTTAATATTTGTTGAATAAATGCATTTTAAGTATGATAAAAGACAGGCAATATATAATAACCATATAAACTTGAGGGGAACTATTGACTTTTAAAGATTTTAAAGGTCATGTTCCTCTTTATGGGCTATTTTTTGTAATTTATCAATGTTTACAGACACCATAGAGCTAATGTAGTTTTTGAAAAAGTGGACTACCATAAACTTCACATGGGATTTAGTTCACATGTTCCAAGTATCAAACTATATCGAGTACACAGTCATTTTCTGAGCCTACTTTAAATCAGCTGTACATTTGGCAATACTTCTTGACACTGAAAATATCAAGGACAGGTAATCTGCAATGTCCCCTCTTACTACAGAGGCAGATGCAAACATTTTATGTTTACTCTAAGGCTATATAAATTTGCTTCATTTTTATTCATTTTGTTGTGTATTTAATGAAACTCTGCTTTGATTTATATGACTTTGTCTGTCTTTTGGAATTTAAACCTGAAATCATTCACATATTTAAGCTCAGAAATACACATTCTTTTTCCTCCCTGATCTCTTTGCTCTTTGCTTTTCTTCTCCCATCTCCCTTTCTCTACCGATCTATTCCTGATACTTACAAAAAAAAAAAAAAACTCCTTTAAAATTTTTGTTAAATATATCTACATATAATTAAAGTGACTCACCAAAAATATCAAAAGATACCACAAAGATTCTGGACATTTACAATGACTCAGATACATGGGAGAGAGAAAGTTAAGTATAAGCCTTATCTTTGAGTATCACAGACTACTCATGAACATAGAGATATAACTATTTTATTACAGACAAATTCTCTAACATTGGAGATGTGGAATATGTTCAGATAGTTCTAGTCCATACCCTGCTCAACAATATATTGTACATTCTTTCATCCTTTGTAAAAGAAAATAAATAGGCTCTGAATGGCAGAACCATTGTAAAGCAAAGAGATTCCCTTGAAAATATGGCATGTTCTTTTAGAATCAGCAAGTTATTGGATTCTTTTTAATCACAGAAGAAATATGCTATACATCCAAGATTATAAAATTCTCTGCCCTTTGAAATCTATCTGTGCCTTTGCCCTGACATCTGCAAATTCAGTAAAAGATCAAACTACCTTCTTTTGCAATGGCCTTTGAAAAGTGACACTAATCCCCTCACTTGGAGTTCAGAGCACTGTGTAGTTTAACATAATAAAGGCACTCTTTCCCATTTTATTAGCAATATTGTTAACAGCCTGAGTATTTCAATAGTATTTAAATATAGAACATATAATACCAAAATATCTATAATATCTATGTCTTCTGAATATTTATAGTATAGTAAATAGTGACCAAATTTATACTGCTAGGTATCCTTTTGTTTTGTAAAATATTAAAAGATATGTTAATTAGTGTGACTGAAAAATATAATTTATGAATTAAATTTTAATTAGAATTAAAATATAATTTATGCTTATAAATATAATTTATAAGCATATGAATAAGTAAACTGAACTTGAATGAATGAATGAATGAATGAATTGATTACTTTTTGGTACTGGGGATTGAACCCAGAGAAGCTTTACCACTAAACCACATCCCCAACCCTTTTTATTATTTTTATTTTCAGATGGGTTCTCACTAAGTTGTTTAAAGCCTAAGTTGCTGAAACTGTCCTCAAACTTGTGATCCTCCTGCATTAGCCTCCTGAGTCATTCAGATTACAGGCATCCACCATGCCTGTCTTGACACTTTGAATGGCACATTAATATTAACATTGTTTTCTTTATGTAGTATGCTAAATTTTATATAGTTTCCAATAACATGTGGCATTTTTCTGGAATAAACTTTAGTAAGTGTTTATAAATTACAAAGTCACCAAATGTACTAAGTTTGGCAAAATCTTGCAAATACATTTTATAAAATATCATCGAACAATATCAAACTGAAAACAATATTACATTAGTGAAATTGAAGATATTAAAAAAGGAAGGTTCCTTTTATGACAATAGAAACAATTTCCAGTTTAGAAAAAGGTTGAAAAATTGCACTATCATAATTATGCTTTCTAAGCAACTTAAAAGATTAAAGATGTTTTGGTTCAAAAGAAATAAAAATATTTTCCTTAACACCACCATCCTAATACATACCTATCTAGTGTTTGTTGCTTTGCTTAATAGTATACTAAATGTTTTAGGGGATATTTTTACCAATAATTTTCTCTGATGTGGATGCTGATCCACAGTGGAGGGTGGGTAGAGAAGAATGAATGAATTTTGGATTATGCAGAGGGGAATGAAGGGAGTGGTGGAGTGGCAGAGAACATTAAGGCTTAAATAACCCAGTTTTATACAATTATTAATAAATAGAACAGGCTGACACTCATCCTGGAATCTCCTGGATTTCTTGATTAATTGCAAATTCTTATCTAACACATCATATTTACACATTCACCCTGCAACAAGCAAATGTCACATACATAATACTACGGAGGAAATTCTGTTTAATGTTTGAATAGAACAGAATGGTGAAAATGAAAATCAGTAGCTCAGCGTAAGAGGCAATGTATAATGAAGAACTGAAGTACTGTGTGTTTTGTGGGATTTTTTTTTTCTTTCTGTTTTTGTATGTGTTTATATGTTGCTGAGATTGAAATCCAGAGTTTCAAGCAAGCTAGGCAAGTGCTCTACCACTGAGCTCCCCAATCCTGTGAGTGATTTTAAAAAGTAGGTGTCACAAACATTCCATAATCAAATTAATTTGGTAACAAATCCCTTCAAAAGGTACAAATGACTCCCTGTCTCAAGAGTTGATAACTGGTATTAGATGTTCACACTCATGTCCGATAATTAGATTGTTTAATACTTAGGATAAATTAGGACTCTTATGAAATGAGAGAATGAATTTTTGGTGGGAGAGGGCAAGAAGCATTAATTTCATAGCTTGGGTGAAATGAGAAGTCACTGTGAGGAAATGAATTAAATACATGTCATATTCATATACTCCCTTCCTCATTCTTTCTATAAATGTTTAACTACTCATATGTCAACATTTCATGTTGTAAAGGTCCTTCAACTTAAACAACCAGTAGTTCTTCTTGGTAATTGGTTATATGCATAACATAATATTTACATGTTTTATAGGAAGAAATACAAAAATAATTCTACCTCAAATATTATAATAAAACAGAGCCCAAATATATTAACAATATTAAATTATTCATCATGAAATTTCAAATGTTTATACATATAATCTAAAGCCCTCATTTATAACATATCATATGAAAATTAGTTGTGCAATCCATTATTAGCATGGCTAATTAAATTTCATTTGCATTTAGTTAGCAAGTTTCAGTTTGGAGTAAAGTTTAATATTTTTAAAACTGCAATTTTTGCAAACTGTATTTAGTTAGAGTCATTCTCTACAGTGACACAGCCACATCAATGTTTACAGTAGCTCAATTCACAATAACTAAACTATGGAAACAATGTAGATGCCCTTCAACAGATGAATGGATAAAGAAACTGTGGTACATATACACAATGGAATATTACTCAGCCTTAAAGAAGAATAATATTATGGCATTTGCAGGTCGATGGATGGGGCTGGAGAATAACATGCTAACCAAAATAAGCAAATCCCCCCCAAAAAAGGTCAAATATTTTCTCCGATGTGGATGCTGATCCATAGTGGGGGGTGAGTAGAGAAGAATGAAGGAACTTTGGATTATGCAGAGGGGAATGAAGGGAGTAGTGGGGTGGCAGGGATGGGAAGAAGAATGAGACAGACATCATTCCTATACACATGTATGGAAAAAAAATAAATAAAAAATAAATTTATTAATTAAATAACAAGAGAAAATAACTTTTGCCCTAATTGGCCTATGACTGAAGTTGTTAGGTACATGAGACATCTCCTTATTGCAATATTCAATAGGCACATTAGTTGTCATCATTCTTAACCCTTCAATAGCATATGGACACTCTTTCAACACTGTTTCTTCCATACCTGCTTTCTCTGTCATTCATTTTCAATTTATCGTGCCACCTTCTCCTCTTCTACTATATAGTCTTTATTCCTAACAACTCATATTGCTCCAAGTCTTATTTCCTATCAGTAATGAATGATTCCAATGCTTTTCTTCACACTGTAATTGTCCAAAGAGTTGATATCCAGTGACTGAGTCCACTCCCTACATCCCTGTATGAGAAAGAGAGAATAAGACAGAAACAGAAAGACAGAGAAAAAATTTCGGTTAAGTTGCACACATAAACTTTGGTATGTTATGCTTTTATTCATCTCAAACTGTTTTCTTTTTATTGAAGTATTTGACCCATAAGATAGAGGGGGGAGTGTGTTACACAGTTTTTGCATATATGTGGATTTCCTTCTCTTATTGATTTCTAACTGTATTATGTTGTGATCAGAAAACATGAGTTGCATGATTCCAATCCTTCTAAATTAACTGACTCATGTTACCACCCAGACTATGGCCCTGTCCTGTGAAATTTTCCATGTGCCTGTTGAATACATTGTATCCTGCTGAGTGTTTTATAGATGTCTCCTTTGCCTAATGTGCTTATACTGCTTTTCAAGTCTGTTTCCTTGTTTTATGCTCTTTCTAGTTTTTCTATTTTAAAATTTGGGGTATTAAATAATTCAATTATTCTTGTTGAATTGATAATTTTATCTTTTATTTATAATAGTTATTTCTTCATATATTTTATGGTTTAATTGAAAACAGAGTTTGAGGTGAAACTAGATTTTTTTCTTTTACTGATGGGCAAGGCCTGACTGAGCTGTAGACCTCCACAACCAAGAAAGGCCATTTAGGTGTTAGCTGCTAATCACATCAAAGAATGCCTGCTGCTGTCAGCTCCTGGGGTCTTAAGCATCGAATCTGGAAAGTGGCATGTTGCAGCTCATAATGGTGAGCTATGTCTTCCAGGGTAGCAGCAGAACCCAGCAGCTCCCTGCCAATTGCTTTTTGGATTCTCTTCTATCAAATTCAAAGAATGAAATCCAAAGAGCATAATGGAAGGCAAGACAGAAAGGATTAGGATTTATTTGAGTGAGAAAGAAAGAGCCAGAACTATTACAAGGAGAGAGGGGAACAGATAGCTGGTAGTCGTCTGAGTATACTAGTTTAGGGTTTTATACAGCTCTTCGGCAAACTATTGGTCCAAATGTATGCCAATCAGACTTTGGAAAAGTACCAGTGGTATTGGCTAATCCTGGAATCTGAACTTTCTTCTATTTGGGTCTGCCCCCATTTCAGTTGTCTCCATTCATCAGGCTCAAGTCAGACTGCCCTTTGACACAGATCAGCACATTCTGGCTTGCCTTGGCTCTGGCTTGCTTTGGCCCTGGCTTGCCACGCCTCAGGCCCATGCCAGCATTGGAGTTTCTGCAGCTGAGGCCATTGCTCAGTCCACCTGTGCCACCTCTCTGGCTTCAGTATTTTTAAGAACATTTATTAAATAATGATTATATTTTCTGATTAACACATTAATCATAAAAGATAATTTTTTAACTTTAACTACAATTTCTGTCTTAAAGTTAATTTTGTTTCATATTAATGAGGCCACTTTGGTTCATTTTGGATTACTTCTAGAATAGTATACCTACTTTTTCTCCATCTCTTTATTTTAAAATAATTTGAATGTTTGAAATAGAAGTGAGTCTTTTATAGAAAGCATGTAGTTGAATTATTTTTCCTAATCCATTCTGTCAATCGCTGCTTTTCCAATGTAGAATTTATTCCTTTTATATTTAATGATTGAGTGTAATTCACAATAAGTAGGGTTTCAGTCTGCCATTTTTCTATTTTTATGTTTTATTTGTTTTTTGTCCTCTCCTTCATTATGTCCTTTTTGCATTAAATAACTATTTCCTAATGTGCCATTTTAATTCTTTTTATTTCTGCTTTTGTTGTTGTTTTTGCTGTTACTTTGTTTTGTTTAGTTTGCTTGTTCTTCACTGTCCTGGGGATGGAACTCAGGCCCTTCCACATGCCAGGCAAGCACTCAACCACTAAGCCATCCCATCATGTCACCTTCATTTCTTTTACCATATTCAATAGGCTATTTTCTAAATGGTAGACCTGGGTATTACAATTAACTCCTTAATTTTTTACTTTCTCATGTATTTCATACCTAATTTTAGTCATCCACAAAAACTTTTCTCTTACATAATCCATTCACAGAAACATTGCATTGCATACTTTCTACTCATTAATACATATTATTACTATTTCATTATATATTTTCTTTTAAATCAGATAGGTGAAGCAAGTGTTAAAGTAAAATATATATATTTATACTTTTCCTACACTTGCCTATGTAGTTATGTTACTGTTGCTTTTTATTTGTTCATGCTGATTCAAGTGACTATCTAGTGTCCTTTCTTTTCAACCTAGATTTCCTGTATTTCTTTTGAGCAATAGTCACTAGAAATATTTTTTGTTTGTTTGTTTATCAAGAATTCCTGAATTTCTTCTTCATTTTTTAAGAATAATTTGTTATTTATATAGAATTCCTAGTTGATGGGATTTTTGTTTCATTAATTTTATTATGTCATTCCACTCATTTCTGATGACAAGTTAGCTGTTAATTATGAAGCAAATATCTTCTATGTAATGTGTCACTTCTTGTTGATGTTTCCAGTATTTTCTCTTTGACTTTTGCTTTCAACAATTTATTTTCATGTTAAATTAATATTGTTTTCTTAAGAACTTATCTACACCTGTATGTCTTGATCAGGTACTCAAAGCACATTATTTTGAAAGAATTGAAGACCTAATCTAAATTGCAAACATAAATTTAATTTTAAATAATGTTTGTATTCAGTTGTGACATTGGGAGCCTGTATCTATGTCCTGTAGGATTATAAACTGGATGAAGACATTGCCTCTTTTCACTGATGCATTATATGTATATTTACATTGATAGGCTTATAATAGGATTTAAGCAAATATTTTCAATGAATAAGTGAATGGGTAAATGAATGAAATTTTCTTTCATTTTAAAGTACAATAGAATGTAATGTTTGAATGACTATGAGGTATGAAAGTTGAAACAATCTGGGAGAATTTTAAAAATTTACAAAGCCGTAACTAAACTCCAAATATAATTACAATATACTAGGTCATGTAACAGTAACTAACATCCCTACAATTTTAGCAACAATACAAGAATAAGACTTTTCCTCACTCATACTACATATCCATCAATGTTCAGCAGTTTTTCTGATGCAGACCATCTTTATTTAAGAATTCAGCCTTGCTGGGAGCCTTCCCTGTAATCTTCACAACTCAGAGGCTGAGGCAGAAGAATTGCAAGTTGGAGACCAGCCTAGGCAACTTAGTGAGACCCTAGTTCAAATTTAAAAGAAAAAAAGTTGGGGATTTAGCTCAGTAATAGAGCACACCTGAGTTCAAACCCCAGTAACAAAAGAACAAAAAAGAAAACAGCCTTACTTAGGATTTTGAACTTGTTTTCATCATTGCCACAGCTAAGGAGAAAGGGGAAAGCTATTACTAGCCATATCTGGCTCTTAAATCTCCTCTTAGAAATGCCATATGTCATTTCCACTCAACTTTAATTGTCAAAAGTAAGTCACAAGAAAAATGGTAATCAAATGGACAAATATGTATAAGCCTCTAGTAAAGAGTAGTACACAAGACACATGGGCAAGAACAAATCAATATGAAGAATAATACAACCTACCACAATGACATTGGTCCCAATTGTAATATTAAATCTGCTAACACACCAGACTTAATCTTGCTATTTTTTGCAAATAGAGAAAAATAAACTTCACTAGGAATTTTTTTTCAAGTCTAGAGTGTTAAAGGTCTGCAAAATGCAGGTTCCATTACTAGTAATACCTTATAACTGAGCTATAGAGTGCATATATGCAGTGACTCTACTATATATAAAAGCAATTTACTACAGAGATTTGTTCATGGTTCATTAAATAGTTGTAGAAAACTGGTTTGGAACTTTCCAAAGTATGTTTAAGATTTGTAGAAATGACACCTTGGATATAAAAGTAAAATAAAACATTTCTTTGACTTCTGACATATCCAGAATGGAAACACATTCATCACCCACTGCCTGCAGAGCAAGATGATGTTTGGTGGTGAGAAAGTCTGTGTAAAAATATTGTCTGAGAGAATTTCATGGTCTTTTTAAAAAATATTTTTTCCCAAATTAGCAGTTAAGAGGACCCTCTATCAGTAGATTTTAAGATCTGCACTATATTCTTTGGTGTATGTTTTACTGAATTCAGATAGAAAAACAAAACAAAGAGAGCACTCTCTGGACAATAACTTAGAATGTTTTATCTACAAATGATTGTTTTTTTTGCACAAGCCTTTCCCAAAGCTCATTTTTTCCTGTTCTTGAAGGAACAGATAGATTAATCAAAAAATTATTTTGTGTATTGTGTGAGGTGGTTTGAAGGATACAATTGAAATATATAACATAGTTCCTGCTCTGAGATAGTCTACCACTAGATGGATACTTAAGGCAACGTAAGGCTATTAAGAATAAATAAATTCTAAAAGCAATGCTTAAGGTACAGATCAGCTATGATTCAAATCTCAAAACCTTCTATTTCAAGCCTAAAGATGTGGGGGCAGGGGAGAGAATAGGAAAATAGAAATTAAAATATCTTTGAGATTAAGTTTCCTATCTACTATGTGGACGAATGTTAAAATGTTCAACATCATCATATTTTGGGAGCGCAACTCCTCCCTTATTTGTGAAATTGTTCATTGGTGAAAATACTTGGTAAAACTCTTTGGTATTAATCATTTTGAAGACTTTCATGTCCTCAGACTCAATAATTTAATGATTGAATATATTCCCTAATATCTGAATTTATGTATAAGAAAATATACACAAATGGTAAGAATAGCATTGTTTCCAAAAGCAAAAACTGGAAAGAGCCAAATATTCATTAAAGTAGAATAGATAAATATGTTGGGTATATTTGCATGATAACCTAAAGTAGTGAAAGTAAATACATTGTAGTTTCCAAAAATATCAATAAAGATTAGAATTATAATATTGGTTTAAATTAAGTAAGTTATCTCAGAAGGTATATTATTTTACTACAATTATTTAACATTCAAGAAGTTACCTATAATATAATAGCTACTAGATGTGGTTAATAATGGAAGAACAGGCTATAAGGATAGGACAATGCTTTTTTTTAACTGGGTATTATATGTGCACACACATACATACACACAAGTGTAAAACAATAAGCATGCAGGCGTGTATATGCATGTAGTTATTTTATGACTATTAGTGTATTTGTACCCTCTATAAACCGTTTAATGCACCGTTTTGTGTGAATTTTCTATTATTATATAAACATGAAGAAAACTAAAAGTTTCTAGAATACTTGATGAAAATGTCTTTATTACCTGAGAGGAGGTAAGAATGTCTTAAGTAAAATGGAGCATGAAGCAAGAAGGAAAAAGCTGATATAAACAGCTAACACCATTAAATTATGTAGATATAAACAGGAAGAAGACATGTATAAAAAGAATTCTGAAAAGGGGTCAGTATACAGAATAGACATTAAAGTAAATGACTAAAAAAGACAAATAATTAAGCATAAAAATTGTCAAAAAGGTATAGTCTCTTCTTAAGAGGATATGATGAAGATGAGAGTTAAACTCTCCATTTGGTATATATCTAAAATAAAATAATCAAGAATGATCTTTTTAGGGGGTGTTGCTAAAAAATGAGCAAGGAAATTTAAAAGGAAAAATAGACAACTTAAGGCAAGTCTTAACCTCCCCAAGAAAGAAAATGAGAGAGGATTCCGAAATTCAATGTTAATAGAAACAGACTAAGTAAAGCAAAGTAAAATGAAACAAAATCTAGTGAATTTTGCTATATTCCATTTTTAATACTTGTAAATCTTGATATGATTTGTCTTTCCAGGAAGTAATGTGACAAAAAACATATAACTAAAAAATTAGAGTGAACATAGATAATAATAATGTACGTGTATTTCAAAAATTCTAGAAAAATTTTGAAATATTTCACCACAAAGAAATGAGAAAACTTTGAGAACATACACTGAAAAAACATTACACAATGTAATATAAAATATAAAAATGCATAATTAAATATACAGTTAATTGAGAAATAATGAAAAATAATAATATATCAAAAGCAGCAGCAAATATAAATTTACAGAAAAAATTATTCGAGACTTACAAGTAATGAGAAATTGGCAATCAATTCAAAATATTTCAGGCCTTAACAATTAAGTTTTCAAGGTATTTTTTTCAAGAGGAAAATATAATATAGCATAAATATGTCTAATTCTACCAAGGAGAGAAAAATCTAAGTCATTATCATTATGAACATCAAAACAACACATCCATTAAAAAACAAAAACAAAAACAAAACAAAACAAAACAAAACACCCTCCAGTAATTTTTTAAAAAATATTGCATAGATTATATGCTATGATTAAATAAATTTCACCAAAATGCAAGGATGGTACAGGTTTAGGAAACATTTTCTATGGAACAAAGTGATCAAAGATATAAATCATAGGATCAGTTTGATGATCAAGAGAAATTTATTAATTCAACATTCATATTGAATTTTTAAAAAGTTATTTAGGGAATAAAAATACATAAACCTCTAACATGACATGCATGTGTCTCCATTACTTTGACTGATATATTTAATTAATCATCATAATATATGTAAATGTAGTGACTTAAAGAAAAGCACAGGAAACTTTACTATTAAATAATGAAATTGACAAATAGATCTTGTCCACTATAATCAAAATTATTTTACTGATTTTAATAGTGTTAACCAAATTGAATAGACAAAAAATATTAATTCAAATATAGACAAAAAAGAAAAAAATTAAGGTTATTTGATTACATGCCAGAAAAATACATGAGAATTATCCAAAAATTTCTTACAATAAATAAAATAATTTACTACAATAGAATGTTATGAAATTCATATATAAAAATTAGCCTTTTCTTATACATGAATCTAGTTTTGCATCTGTGATATAATACAAATTTGTTCATAGGCATAACCAAATAATCACACATAAACTTTATAGGAAAGGTATAGCATCTATTTATACATTTGCATCTGCCTATCTCTATACATGTAGAGAAATGGGAAACAAGAGGAGACAGAAAAAGGAGAATAAAAATGAAAATATCTACTGAAATATGAAAACATTAAATGTAAAAATATAAAGCATGCTTTTCAATTAAAAAACTCAAGCACACTCATACATTGCTGGTGGGACTTCAAATTGGTGCATACACTATGGAAAGCAGTATGGAGATTCCTCAGAAAACTTGGAATGGAACTGCCATTTGACCCACTTATCCCACTCCTTGATTTGTACCCAAAGGAATTAAAATCAGCATACTACAGTGAAGCAGCCACATCAATGTTTATAGCAGCTCAATTCACAAGAGTTAAACTATATAATCAACCTAGATGCCCTTCAACAGATGAATGGATAAAGAAATGTGCAAAATAGAATATTACTCAGCCTTAAATTTGAATAAAATTATGGCATTTGCAGGTAAATGGATGGAGATGGAGAATATCATGCTAAGTGAAATAAGCTAATCCCAAAAACCCAAAGACCAAATGTTTTCTTTGAGAAGGGGATGCTGATCCCTAATGGGGGGTGGGTAGGGAAGAATGGGGAACTTTGGATTGGGCAGAGGAAAATGAGGGGAGGGGAGGAGGTGGGAAGGATGGTGGAATGAGATGGACATTATTACCGGTGTGCCTCTGTACATGTACAGCCAGAGGAATGAGTTGTGCTCCGTTTGTGTACAATGTGTCAAAATGCATTCTACTATCATGTATAACTAATTAGAACACATTTTTAAAAATAAAAAATAGTAATAAAAACTCTTTCTTTGGAAAAAAAGATATAAAGCTATCTTAAATTGATTCCATAAACTGACTTGAAAGCCAATTAAAACAACAGCAGGACTGGGTAAGGGGTTACTTAATAAAATTAAATTCACATTTATCTGAGAAAATTAATATATTAGACTTATCAGGAAAATGATGAAAGAAAAAAGCCAGAGAGGCAAAATATAGCCTTAAAATATAATGAAAAATTGGAAGTTAAAAATAACTAACACAATTTGTTACTATCATAAAACTGTACAGAACAAAGGAACAGAAGCATTCAGAAATGCACTGAAATACAGATAGGATGTACCACATAATAATGATGGCATTTAAAGTTACTGAGGAAATAAAAATGAATCACACTTGGAATAGGTTTTGTGTGTGTGTGAGAGAGAGAGAAATAGGGGGAGAGAAAGAAAGTGAGAGTTGTGCATATCCCTTACTGAAAAATAATTTTCACATAAATTGAGTTTCACATAAATGTTGTTAAGAATTGACTTTTTTGTTAGAATACTGAAAGAAACATTTTTCAGGGAAAGGAGAGATTCCTTTCTATTTATCTACAATGCTAATTAAAATCTGGCTAACTTTTAGATTGAGACAACAGTTAAACCACACAGTGTCAGTTAGAGGATTCTTCATAAGAGCTGTTATTTTTATTCACAATACTGTATGCATTAACGTCTACTCAGTTGGTGTCTCAATCTCGTGCATGTGAAACTTCCTTCTGTATATAATGTACATTGTTTACTCCCTTTCCTCCACCTTGAGAAACTTGTTTTCTTTTTAGTGATTAGGAGGCAATAATACTATCCAAATGTACAGCTTTAGTATGGGTCCTGGGGTAGCATTTTATAATCTCTTACATAGTACTCTCTAATCAGATAGTATACAATATTTTCATCATGGCATCTTTCAATTAAGAAAATTCATTTGTTTCCTCCATGTTCTTGCAGATCATCTGGTTGCTTCCAAGTTTTGGTAATCACATACAAAGCTGCTGTTAACACCTGTATGCAGGTTTTGGTGTGAATATACATTTTCAAATCATTTGGACTTGTATAAAGGAATAAAATTGCTAGATTGTTAAGTGAGACTATGTTTACTTTATTAGAAACCAAAATAATCTTAAAAAATAGCTGTACCATCTTGAATTTTCACCAGAAATGGAGGAGAGTTCCTCTTTTGTCACACATCATTGCAAGCATTTGAAGTTGCCACTGTCTTCCGTCTTTACAATTTTCTTCTTTATCTTTGATTTCTGGCCATTTGAATATGTTATTCCTATGTATAGGTTTCATTTGTTTATTTTTAATTATCTTCTGCTTGGCATTCTCTGTTTCGTTGTTCTGTGCCTTATTACTGACATTATCTGTGGGAAATTTACACTTATAGCTGCTTCAATTATTCCTTTTATCTCTTTTTTATTTGTCTCTTTTTCTCCATATACATGTATGTATATATGTATATACATGTGTTCATATATATATATGTAAAATTATTCCAATATTAGTTTTTGTATAGTCTGTTCCAGGATTTTTAATTGTCTATTGTTTTGTAAATTTCTATTTCTTTTCTCAATTGTGTCCCTCTACTAATAAGCCCAACAAAGGCATTATTCATTTCTGTTACTATTTGTAATTTGTAGGATTTCCTTTTTTTTTTTTTTAGAGTTTTAATCACTCTTCTTACATCACCCATTGGTTATGAATGTTAACTTCTTTATCCATTAGAGCTTTAGCATATTGATCATAGTTGCTGTAATTCCAACTTCTTGCCATATCTGAATCTTATTCTCATGCTTGCTCTGTCTCTGCAAACTGTTTCTTACCTTTTAGTATGACTTGTAATATTTTTTTTTCCTTGAGAACCAGGAATGATGTGCAAGGCACAAGGAGCACCTATAAATTAGCCATTAGCACTGTGGTGGTAAAGAGTAGAGGAAGAGCAAGCAGCTAGTGTCCACTGTGTACCCTGGGAACTTCACAAGCACTTTTAGTCTCCTGCCACCCCAAGCAGGACAAGATTGCTAGAATGGGATGGATGGAGTTGGAGAGTTCCCTTCACTAAATCAATGAGATTCTGATGAAATTCCAGCAGTTTAGACTCTTGTTAAATACTGAGGGCAGATCTTTTCCATAGAAACCATAGATAGACATAAAACTCAGTAGAAGAGCACTTGCCTAGCACGTGTGAGGCCCTGGGTTCACTCCCCAGCATCATAAAAATGTGAAAATGAAAACTGTAAAACACAAAAAGGGTAAGAATGTTTGAGCCTGAGACTCTAAAAAGAAATAAGGGAAGGAAGGAAGGAAGGAAGGAAGGAAGGAAGGAAGGAAGGAAGGAAGGAAGGAAGGAAAGAAGGAGGGAAGGAAGGGAGGAAGAGAGAAAAAGGGAAAAGAAAGGAAAGGAAAGGAAAAAAAAGAAAGCATGCTTTCATGCATTTCAAAAAGGGTAGTTCTTCCTTTCCTCTGCAAGAGCATATGGGACATTATAATGAATGGGAAAAAGTTGAACATGTCTCCTCAAAGATTAGGAATAAGGGGGTCTACTCTCATAAGGGAATAAGGGAATTTTTGTCTGATTTTCACCATAAGAACCTGGTAAGCTCCTATGTGCACAAGTGTCATCCCACCACTACCAGCAACACTTGGGACCCCCTGAACTGTCTGCCTTTCAGACCTTTGCACACTGGGCCTCCAGAAGCTTATCAGAGTTTACGTTTCCCAATTCTGGAATTGGTTTCTGTGTAGGTTTATACTCATGGTTTCTGCTTGTGATTCTCTGTTTTCGCCTGCCTCTCCAGTTTTGAAGACAGTATTTTGACCTCTCACTTATGTATCTCAGAGGAGTTGTTGATTTTTTACTTTGTTCAGCTTTTGAATTGTTGTTAGGATGGAGTTACAACTTATAAGCTCCTTATATGCCTGATGAAAAACCATTATGTCCTTGGAAATGCCATTTTTAAAATGTGAATGTTAATAAATCATTTAAAACTAGGACTCACCAAAGATAAAAATCACATGATATCTCATTAGATGCAGAAAAAACATATTAAAATTCAACATCTCTTCATGGAAAAGACTTAAACTAATTATGTATGGAAGAATCATACCTCAACATTATGAAGGACATATGTGACAAAACCATAGCTGACATCATAATGAATGGGAAAAAGTTGAACATGTCTCCTCTAAGATCAGGAATAAGGATGTCTACGGTCATCATTCTTAATCAATTGAGTGTGAGAAATTCTAGCCAGAGAATCAGGCAAGAGAAAGAAATTTAAAAATACAAGTAGGGAAAGGAAGGAGTCAATATATCCCTGTTTGTAGATGACATGATTTTATACATAGAAAACCCTAAAGACTCCAGCAGAAGACTTTTATAATGAAGAAATAAATTATCAGGATATAAAATTAACATACAAAATCAGGAGATCTTCTTTTTGATCTAAAGAATATTTTATTTACTACCCATACTTTTAACATACTTTGTGCACATCTGAACATGTAGAAACACTCAATGTTTCCAATAAGGAAAAAAAATACATCCTCTATATACATAGGAGTGTTGAATAAAATACACACTTCTAATAGCATTTATATCTGAATGGGTCTTCTAAGTGAGAGTATTTTGGCCTTGAATCCTTCAGTTTCTATAATTCCTTCTCTCCTATGTCACATGTAATATAGACACACCTGTCACTCAAACATAATGTGACAATTTCACTTCCAAAAGTCCTCTTCAGAAGACTGCCTTTCTATGAATTTAACACACAGTATACAAAAATGTGTCAGTTTACTAATTCTACTTTTATCACACTTTGGCAACATCCTTCCTATCTGAAGACTATGTATTATAAAATTAGGACTCTTTCGTTCAGTATGTATACAATATATACAGTATATCAAAGTGAAATGAAATGCACATAACATCTCAAATTTTTAGTATAGGCAATGATTTTCTGGATATGTCTTTAATAGCCCAGAAAACATAAATAAGAATTGACAAATGTGATTACAGTAATTTGTAGAGCTTCTGTCCAAATAAGGAGACAATCAACAGACAATCAAGAGACAGGTTGTAGCAAAATAAATAGTGGTAGCCAGCTGTTCATGTGACAGTAGCTTAATATTCAGCATATATAAAAAATTCTCTCACAGGAGGCTGAGACAGGAGGATCCCAAATTCATAGTCAGCCTCAGCGAGGTTCAGTCTCTAAATAAAATACAAAATAGGGCTGGGGATGTGGCTCAGTGGTTAAGTGCCTCTAAATTCAATCCCTGGTTCAAAAAAAAACAAATAAAAAATCTCTCAACATTTAACAACAAAAATAATCCCATAAACTGGCAAATGATGTGAATAAATGCTTCACAAAGAAGAAGTATAAATGGACAAATGGCCAGTAAATTTATAACAATAATGCTCAATGTCCTCACCCGTTAGGGAGGTGTAAATCAAAACTACACTGAGATTCCATCTCACATAAGTTAGAATTATTGTTTAAAAAAAATAACAACAAATGCTGGTGAGGTTGTGAGAAAAGGATCACTTATATACCATTGATGAGAATGTAAATTAATATAACCACAATGGAAAACAGTGTAGAAATTTCTCAAAATAAAATAAAAACAGAACTATCGTATCATTCAGGTATTCTACTTCTGGGTATATATCTGAAGGAAATGAAATCAACATTCTAAAGAGATATCTGGAAGTCCATGATTATGAGGCACTATTCTCCATAACCAAGATATGAAATTTGCCTAACTTCCCATCAACAGATGAAAGAAAATATGTTCTATATTTCCAGTGTAGTATTATGTAACCATGAAAATAGTGAAATCCTGTCATATGTAGGAAAAATGATGAAAATGGAACATATCATGTTAAGTGAAATAAGCCAGACACATAAAGACAAGTAAGTTTTCTCTGTATATGGAAAATAAGGAAAAGAAAAAAAGAGGAACTAAAAATAGAAGGTAGACTAGTGGGGATGAGGCATGGGGATGAAGTGAGAGAAGGAAAGGAATTAAGATGTGGTAGGAAAAAGGAGGGTGGACATGATCAAAATTCAGTATATGAATGTACAGAAATGTCATATTGAAACCTGCTAAGTTATGAAATTGGTATGTGTGGATAGTTAAAATAATAATTAAGTTAAATTAAATTAAGACCCTCAATTAGAAGGTGATAGAATTATCATCCAGTCCAAGCTGTGCCCTTTTCTTACTAGGCAGTAGAAGAGATATTATCAAATCTTAAAGAATATAGATTTGCAGCTTTTTAAAGTTGCTATTTAGTTATCTATTGCTGCATAACATTCTAAAATTTTGTGGCATGACTATCATTTTTATTACCATCTATGATTCTCTGGATTATGAATTGGAATATAGCCCAGAGAGAATGGTCTATTTCCATTGCATAATGGTTGAGAACTCATCCAAATGGTCCTGGATGATGGTGGATGACTGGAGCAGCTCAGTTTAGTCATACATCTATAGCTCTGTTCTCTTTTACATGCTGTGTATGGGGGCAGGAGTGTTCAGGATGGCTTCTTCATTCATATTTCTGGTTTCAGTGTTGCTATGACTAGAACACCTAATGAATAGCCAAAATTGCTCTCTCTGTGACTTTCCAAGTAGCTGCATTGATCTTCCAAACAGCTTGGCAGTCTCAAAGGTTGGGCATGCTACATTATACTTGGTTTCCTGTAGAGTAAGCATTTAAAATAACTCAGGAAAAAGCTGCAAAGCTTCTTATAACCCAGTTCTAGAAATCCCAGAATGTAGCAGTTCTGCCCCATTACAACAGGTAACCAATGTAATAAATCAACCCAGATTTAAGGAAAAGGACTTTAAATAACATCTCTCCATTGAAGGTTTAACCTAGAAACTGAAGGTATTTTTAATACACCGTTACTTTTAAGGAAAAGATACAAAATATCTCACTTTCACAAATTTTACATTGACATTTGAGCACATTGCTATGTACACTCATGGGTCCCCAAATAAGTTAGGGACCTCAATTAAATTTCACCATTTAAGAGTAATCTGACTCTGCTGGAAACTGAATGCATTACCAATATATTAAGGATAAGATTCTGTACATAAACTCAATATCTAGTAGAAAAAGAAGTATGGCTTAAATACTCTAATATACTACACCTACATTTTCTTCTCATATAAAAGTGCTGGATATGAAATTATATTTTCTATGGTTTTAATTACAGACTTCACATTTCTTAATGTACTGGTAGAAGGAAGCAACGTGATATATTCTTGCCTTTGAGTTATTACTACATCCCTTCCTTACTTGAAGGAATTATACATAAAATATATTAGTGTCTATTGTCTTAGCAATTATGAGCACATAATTTATTTCTAATCAGTGCAAGATGTCCTTTTGCCCTAGAATGAGAGAAAGTATTAAAAAAGACTAAAGGTTATTCTAGCATTCTTACAGAGAGAGAATTACAATTCCTGACATTCATGAAGGACATCTGAATTATGCAGCAATGCCTAAAAGAGAGGATGTTTGTTATAAAATTATTCATCTATTTTTTTTTGTCACATTGCAAATATCAGAAAGCAAATTTCCTAAGAAAGCAAAGGAAGAAATGATGGAGATGAGATACAAAGCTTTCAATCCACAATTTATGGATTATAAATTTGTGCCAGGAAGGAAGAAGGGTCTGGTGAAGGAGACAGGTACTTGGAAGCAAGCCCCAATCTCTTCAATCTTGGTTTCTTCTGCCTGAACCAAAACTTGGCAGAATAGGAGATAAATTTAGCTCAAGCTACTTTTCTTTTCTTTTTTTTTTTTAAGTTATGTTATGTAAGGGATTTGGAAGTTCCATGTACCCTGGAAGATGATGAAGAAAGTATCTAAATTGAGAGTATGGTAAGAGTTAAGTAAACTAAAGCCATGGTCCAAAGAGACAAAAAAAAAAAAGGAAAAAAAAAAAAAAAAATAGAAGTCTCAGTATCATATACAGGTTCAGTTCTGAGAAGGCAAATAATCCAGAGGACATCACAGATCTACAGATCTTAGCAATAAGTGATAGTGATCAAAACAGGTTAACACATACAATCTTAATGCCAAGTTTCTGCACTAGATGCAAGCAGTATGCCCAAGTAGGGGACTATCTGCCTATGGGGCAGGTCCCCAAGTATACAGTTCATGTAAGAGACCAAGCAGGATCTCCTGAATATGTCATAGATTCAGTGATGACAAAGGACCCTTTGTCCTCAGATCCTTTAAATCTGCATTCTCTCTCTGAACAGAAAAAATAGTTTTTAGAAAGGATTGCTGGAGGGAGGCATAAAATTTAAGTGATCTAGAATGTTTTACCTAAAGGGAATTAACCTATGAAGGTATAATTATTACATAACATAGAAGTACAATTCAGTTCACTTTCTATTACCTTAAGGAGCATTACTCTTGAGACTGATTATGTCAATTTTAGAGAAAAAGAAGTTTTGCATAAACATAGGATCTTTTGTATTTTTATTTTTCTTCACATTGTATTGTCTTGTTATTATTTTATTATAGATTGATATTTCTATAGTTCTTAATGAAATTTTGATTTCTTTAATTGAATCACTTAAAACAATAGTATTCAAATTGTGTCCTCTAAAGTAGCAACATCAGCATCTTTTAGAAGTTTATTGAAAATGAAAATCAGGTCACCCTCTTTTCTGTGAGTGGGAAACTCAGGTTAGATACCAATGTCTATGTTTCACATATCCTCCAGTTGATTCCTATGCCTACTAAAGTTTGAGAAGCACTGTCTTAGAAAAACTTAAACATCACTTTTATATATATACTACTTTCAAAGTTTTCATAATTGGGGTCTCCTCCAGTTCCCTGTCATGTGTATCTGCTTTGCTAAGGTATGAAAGTTAACTTTTAACATTCATACTTTGGCATTTCAAACATGTGACTATCCCTTGGCTGATTTAATTAACATTCTTCAAATTAGACTGTGCTTAACTAATTTGGGAGAAAATGCCAGGTGACTAATCTTTGTTTTCTCAGATGCCTCTTTCAATTGCTTTTTTACGCCTTAGCATATAAACTTGTTATGTCAAGTTATCTTTGTATTTCCTTTGAGCTGAGGTCTCTTAATATGGAGCTTTCTATGTATTGCCCTGTGTTTCATTTTCAATTCTCTTAACACCCTACAAACTCCAATCTGACTCCACCACCCTCCCTAATATTAAGTTTTCTAAATTTACTAAAATGGCAAACCAATATATTTTTCCACATTGAATCAGCTTCTATATCACATTTGATATATTTCCCAGATTGTTTGAAGGAGTGATTTTGTAGACTCTTCCTTCTATTTGGACTGCTACAGTGTTTTCAGTAGGTTCTCTTTCTCCACTAATGAAGTAGCAACATTCCCTAAAGCCATCCTCTTGGTCATTTCCTCTTTTTATATTGTAGGGATGCCATTGAGTGGCCTCAGATGATTATAAGATCTGTATTTCCAAAACGGAACATACCTCTGCCATTCAGATCTGATATTCAAAACCATCTGGATAATTTCCTATGAAAAGTCCATAGATTTCCTGTTGGCTAAAACTTTTCATATACAAGTTATGATTTTTGAAGTATAATACATATATTACAGAAATATATTCTTAAAAGGCATTAAAATTGAAATCATGAGTCACTTAAGCTACTTCTGAAATAACCACTTAGTATATACACACATAAACACATACACAGCTTATATTTCTTGATTTGTAATATATTTTCCTACCAGAAATGTGAATGTTTAGCACTCCAGAACATTTATACACAAATGTTGTAACTACTTATTCATAAGCTTCATACTAAGTAAATTAGACCATTTTGAACAAGAATCTCTGGCTTTATTTGTACTTGGCTGCATTTAAATTACAAAGGGGTATGTGCAGCAGGATAGAGATCTTTCAGGTTCAAAGCCAGCACACAACATTACCCTTGAGTTACAGGGTATGGCTTTCCATAAATATATTTTCCTTCTGGAAACCAATATATATTGTCCAGAAAAAGAACACAGAACTACAGTGTGACATTTACTGAAAATTCAGTTTTGAAATGGACATGTGGTGTCATACTATTAACTCTCTAGCATGCATCTTAGACCAAGATTATTGATAAGCTGTTTATTCTTTAGACCAAATGTCAGTGTGTAAATTGTTCTGGGATTAATGTTATCCTGAAGAATTTATATGAGTATGTGTGTGTGTGTGTGTGTGTGTGTGTGTGCTTATATTTTTAAAAAGCTAAATGAAATTGCCAAAATATTTTAACTATGATAAAGTCATTTTTATTATTTTTAATATTTTGATTGGTACAAATTATAGCTCCAAATCTAAATAATTTCATAGATGTTGTCCTAAAGGTGAAATTCAAAATGTAGCTGAATAATGTAAGGTATGAAGGTAAATCTAAAAAGAATTATCTAAAAGAAGTGTGGACCATTGAAAAAGGAAACCACTTCTGTAGATTATTCTGTACCACACAACTTTTTAAAAGCCTACATATAACTTTATTTTACAATTAAATTGTCTTTTAAAAAAAAGAAAAGTTTTACAAATAGGTAGGATTTCTATATTTTTACTTTTTATGTCTCCTACCTAATTCAGCACCTATATATATGCATGTGTATATAAAACCTGTATATATAATATACATATTATATTATATGCATATTTTATTATATATATTATATATACTGGTTATATATAATATATATTCTCTTATATATAATATACTTATATTTTATCATATATACATCTTGTATATATATGAAATACAGATCATACACACATAAATATGGCATGCTTCTAGAAAAATGTAAAGCAGACAAATAAATGAGTTTGGTTATAGTCTACTGAGTTGTGAACTCTCTGGAGAAGATGGGACAATGTGTAAAAGTCATACTGAGAGAGTCATTGGCAGGAGAGCAAAACCTCCCCTGTTCTGTCAAATGACTGTACTGACCAAGAAGCAGCTGCCTTTGAGTGATATTTGGGTGTCTAACTCTCTGAATCTCAGGCTTGTTCAGGGTAAATCATTAGTACCCATGGAACTACAGAGGGCCACCTGGTTTTCAGTGTAGACTAAGTCCATCCCATGATGTTCCAAGTGGCCATTCCCCCCATGCCTCAGGATATCCACTAATGACCTGAACTCTTGTCTGCCAGTTTCTCTCTGCTTCCCATAATCTAACCCAGTACCTATATTCTAGGTAATACCTGATTGTTTATCTGGAACTTCAAATCAGTGATAAGAAAACTTCCTGGAATTCCTCTTTTATAACAACCCTCTTTTATAACAATTTTTCTCATCAAATTTTCCTCACCTTCAAATATCAAAATATAAAAAAGTTTCCCTTCAGTTTACTTTTTCAAGTAATCACAGTTCAATGCTTTCACCACTTCTGTCCCATTACACCCACTCGTTTATTAATTATATCATTTGTTTATAATCTGTTCACTATTTATTTCCTGCCTCCACTATCTTTCTTGGGAATTTTAGGGTCTATGATCAATCAGTATCGCCACTCTTCTGTAAGAGTTTTGAATCCATTGCCTACTTCCTGACTTACCCACTTCCATAATACTTGCCTTCCCAAATTCTTACTCAGAGTGAACTAAAACTTGTGGCTCAACTGGATCTATGATAAAGCAGCTGAATTACACCCATGCAGCAACTCTAGACTTAATTAACATGCAATATCTCAGGCTGACGACACTGTCTGATCATCCTGCTATTCCAGTGATAGAATCAATTTCCTTTTCCTGAGTGGAATATATTGTGTTTTCTTTCTCCAAATATGTGTTACCTCACCCTCATTGTGTCATCGCTCCAGGTAGGCCTACCTCACACCCCTACAGCAAAGAAAACAGAAATCACAAGATGGGAATATTTCATTCCTCCACCTATTAAAACCCATTTTGAGAAGGTCACCAGTGACTTCAATATTGCCTGATGCAGTGTTCTTCATTCTGCCTATATTTTTATATATTGAACATATGAACTTTGACTTTTCACTTCTGAAAACACTTCTTGCCTGAGATTTCTCAGGGTACTGTCTCATATTAGGGTATATTTTTCATTTGCTTCATAACAAATAGTTTATAAACATCTTTGTGTGTGTGTAATTTTAATGGGTTTAACATCTGTTCTTGTAATGTCAGGCACTAACGTCACCTATATTTTGCTTTTGAAAATTTTCATTTTCTTTTCCATTCTGGTCACTTTGCCTTTGCTACCATTACATTTCACAGGGCATTACACACAGCAGATATATTTGTTGAATGAATGAATAAATCAAAATATTCATGACCTTATTACAGCAACAATATTTGGAGCTACATGGACGAAAGCATAGAGAAGAGGTCAGCGATTTGCTTTCTTCTTTGTGTGTTCACAGTTTTTAGAAACAGCAGGCTTTCAAATGCTCCTTACTCTCTTGGAGTATAATCCTATCTTGTTATTATGTTCTTGTTCCTGCTCGAAAGCTGTAACTGGCTGCTTTCTTTTCTTTTCCTAAGATACTGTGCCTATGTGAAAGACTAAGTCTTTACCTGCTTCTGGCTGGAAGTGGGAAGTTCTGCTGCAAGGAAGAATTTGCTCTCACTTGGTGCCTACAGGGCATCCGACATTATTCATTTTGATCAGGCTACTTTCTACCTTATTAGTGATGCTACATGCTTCGTGGTGTGGGTTAATTTTCTCTCACAGATCCGCATAAATTGTCAACATTATCCTATATCTCAACTACATATTCCTTCAGGGAACTGATCAGCATACCTTCTCCCATTTGCATGTTATATTTAAATTCCCTATATATCTGTAATGGTGGATGCCTAAAAAATACATTAATATAATTTTATGTGTCAACAATACAAATATTGGTGTAGTTCACTTTTTTTTTTAACAAAATGTTAACATCTTCCTGTTGGTTTAAGCACAATCCCCTTTTCTCTAAGACACTATATCACATCATTTAAGATGAAGATTAAATTGTAACCAACTTATTTTCTAATTTTAAATTTTGGAAGTTTAAGATTTGAGGTATCATCCACTATGGTAATGCTAAAATAAAGAAAGGTAACTTTTCTTTGGTGAAGCATTGTCAAGATTGCCATAACCACTCTCTAAAACATGAGGAAAACATGAAGACAAATCAACAAAAGTAAAATCCTTCACTGATATAAATAAGTTCTCAGACTCATGGCATAGACCAATTTCATATTCAGGTAGAACTACATTTTTTGTGTTTTCTTTGTCTCTATTGTTTATCTTCATTTGAACAAATATGTACTAGCAGTTTTAATCATAGAATTTTTTCCTAAGTCTTGATATATACCATGTACCAAGATAAGTTTGATGAAGGAAATATAAGTCACTAAGATATTTTCATACATTTTTAATATGAAGGAAGACATGTTTAGGAATCTATGGGAAGGTGTGCAGAAAATAAAAGAATAAATCTCCTAGAAGGAGTCTCAAAACAGAGCCCACGTTCCAGGGACAGAAAGTTGTAATCAATGTCTAATCAGAAGATGGGTTACTAGGAAATTGCCACCAGATGTATGACATTACAAAGCATATCCCCTACCTACTTCCTGGGAAGCTAGAATTAGAAATAAGTGTCTTTATACAAGTTGGTTCTGATTCATTGATTGATGTAATTACCTTTTAAAATCCACAACATAAGCATAGTACATTGGAAAACTGCTTCAGACAAACACCTCTGCATCCTTGCTTTTCAGGAGAATACAGCTAATATACGGAGGAGATTGCCTGTTTCCTTTCTGCCTTTCAAAACTAAAAAAAGAAGAATATATATCCTCAGCCGTATGGCATTCAGAGTACTGTAAACTTTATTAGAAGGACATGTGAGTGGATTCTATATTCATTGACCAAATCCACCATAATCTCTTGTTGAAGAAACCAACACTGAAAAGAAGCTTCTGAGAGAGTTTCATTAAACCAACAGTTCACAAAATATCCCACTTCAATGGTATTATAGTTTTAAAGTAATAGAACACACAAAGTATAAAATGAATGCTGTATTTTTAACTTCTATTATATTGAAATACTTTAATCTTCTAAAATCCCAGGTTTTCATTTGCCCCTTAGCTTGCTCCTAAAGTCAGGAAAGTCATTTTATCCCCATACCCCATCGATAGCCTTGCCATTCTCCTTCAGGAAGCCTATTTTATCTCCAAGGTCTTTTCCATTTACTCCTTCCTCTATTTTCCAAATCTGTCAATGCATGTATCTATCATAAAATAATCTTCAATTATATTGCTTTCATATCCCATATCCCTTTAAAGAAATCTTCTTCTATACTTGATGTAGATGCTCAATAAATGTTATCTGAGTCATGTTCAAATGTCCCTTTGAAGCTTCTTGGTACCATTTAGATATTAGATATTGAGCATACTTTCATTTTGCTCAAAAGTCCATATTATTGATTATATAACATACCAAATAAATAGATGCTGTCTTTAGTTTTTAGTTTAAGGATCTTGACCCATTAGGTAAATTTAATTATATCTTTGTCAACCTAAGACACTTGAAGGACATGCTTTTCTCCCTCTTAAAGCCAGATTTGCTAAATAAATCATCATGTTGAGTTTTATGTATAGTTTTTTATATATAAATAATGATTTGGGACAAAAATAGAAATTGTTCTTCATCCTGAGGATTACCATCACCAACACCCCTTCCAACCACTTAGCAACTCATTTTGAGCAGAAAATAACATAGAATTTTTTTTTTTTTTTTTTTGGTACCAGGAATTGAACTCAGGGGTACTTAACACTGAGTCACATCCCCAGCCCTTTTTTATATTTTATTTAGAGACAGGGTCTCACTGTGTTGCTTAGGACCTCAGTAAGTTGCTGAGGCTGGCTTTGAACTTGTGATGCTTCCGCCTCAGCCTCCCAAGCCACTGGCATTACAGGTATAGGCCACCTTGCCTAGACAGAATTTTTGAATGGGAATAGAATTCTACAGTAGTTCATAGAGTGGGAAATAAAAGAAACATGCTTTATGAGAATTAAAAAAATCTGCCAATAAAAAAAAAAGGCACTCCATTTACCTAGCCATACTACCTCAACCTTAGCTCTCACTTTTTGTGGAAGAATCAACAAAATTCAGGTTGAATTTTTTGTAGGAAAGTTCTAACAATATTAAGTACTTTGGATATTGTTAATAATACGATGGGTTTTCTAAAATATTTCAAGTGTAGATGCAGGCTTTCTAGAATACTATTTATTGTCAACTGTTTATATTTAGAAATTGCTTATCTTTACTTTCTATTGGTTTGTGTTAAAAATGTAAACTCAAGAGCTACAGAAGTAAGTCTGGGAAAGTAACATATTTGAGAAAGAGAGACCATCATAATAATTACAATTACTATATATTTTAATTATTATTATCATGTGTGATACATCATGATCTCAAGAACAAGTGTTGATACAGAGAACCAAAATCCCAAAGAGAATGACAAACATTTTTAGGGTAGAGAATAGAAGAAAAAACATGCAAGTATTCTATGGGCCACTTATACTAATCATAATAAATTCTAATAATTGTAGAGTATTTGGAAGGAGAAAAATAATTTATGCCTGGCTCTGCTATTAATAACTAATCAATTAATACAGCAGAAATTAGTGCCCAAGGACTGAAAAGGAAAAGTTAGGCTGAGACCTAGGGACAGAAGAAACAAAGGAAAAACAAAACAAAAGGAAGAATACATATGGATTAAAGTGAAATTAAGGTACATTTTAAAAATATTAAATTACATAATTCACATTTTGGCTTAGATATAGTCAAAGAACAACTTCATTATGAAAAAATTAATTTATTATTATTATTAATTATTAAGTGGTTTTAATTATTTAAAAATAATTAAAGTTTCTTAAATATTATTACTCAAGATAGACGGAAAGACTCCAGTCTTTAAGAATTTGTCCTAGCCATATATTTACAAAAGTTTGCCTGGATTCATTTTGAAAAAGACAATTAAAAACAAGAAAATCCCATAAGGATCATTACAATCTGGTGCCATCCACTCTGACCAGTGCTTCTTAATTCAAAAATTTCATTGATTTAAACAAAAGTCAAATATTATTTCAAGTATCCAAGTGTTGCACAGAAAGACTTGCAGATAAAAAGTCTTTCTCATCTCTTTTATTCCTACTTCTCCACTTCCTCTTTTGCCTTTTTTCCTCTTTATTATTGAACTGAAAATTAGGTGCATTTTTGGAGGTAAATGATATTATTTCAAATTGCTTACATATTTGGTATTATACTGGCAAGTATATATTTATACTTAGTACATACATAGTATACTATATACTTAGTACATATGTATGTAGTATATGATATATAATTATGGCATATCATATATCATGTATACTTAGTTTAATATTTATTGTATAAGTGTTATACTAATTGGTATGTTTCCAATTTGTGTGATTTCAATACCACATTTGTGGTACACGACTTTCATGACTTCCAAAAAAAATTACTTATTGAATAAATGAGAGTGCATCAAAAAAACTATGACACCTTTTCTTAGTGAAGCTTGCCAATTGCATCAGATTTTATCACTACCTTAAAACAATGCAAAATTATCATCTTACAATTCTGGTGGTTAGACGTTCAATACACAATTCAGTAAGCTAAAATCAAATTGTTAGCAAGGCTGTATTTATTACTGGACACTTTGTGAAAGACTGCACATCCAGGTTCACCAAGTCATTGAAAGAATACAGTTCTTTGCACTTGTGGAATTGAAGTTCTTGCTTACCAGCAGACTGATTGCTTGCATAAGCCTCCATTTCTTAAGGCTTCTCTTCTTTCCTTGCATGTGGACTGCTTCATCATGAAGCCAGTGAGACTTCTTCTATTCTGCTTACAACTGAGGTTATTGACTTTTAATGACTCATAATTATTTTGGATCCATGATAATTCAAAGAACTCTCCCTATTTTAAAATGTGCAAACTTAATTGGATCTGCAAAATTCCTTTTTTCATATAATATAACACATTCACAGGTTCTAGCTGGACCTTTTGTGATTGTCACCATGCTGCCAACCATACCTATGTTTTCTTTCTACTTATTTCATTCCTAACATGACTGATGTCAAAGCAAGAAATAACTCAATTTTTTGTTTGCTTTAGAATGTTTGAAACAAAACAAAAATGATGCATGTAATCTTGGAAGGAACTTCCTTACTTGTGCAACACTTTATTTGGTGATAGATATTGCTAAATAGTCAAATAGGTTGAAGTAATAGAAACAAGTGTTTCCCCAATGTTTCCTAAAGCTACGTGAATGTGTACCTCAAAACAGCATTTTCTCAATTTAATCTGATAGGAGTATTACACACACATAGGAGTAGCGATGATTTTGTCTAGTTAGCAGTTAGAAGTCCACAAACAAGACTTAATACTGATGGAACAAGTTATTAAACTCTGAAGGTTAGATTTCAGGAAACTGTAAATCAATTTGTAAGTAACTTGCAAGATGATCTGTATTCTATTGTGAAAAGAGTTGATCAGTTGTAGCAGGTGGCTTGCTTTGAATATTAAATTCGATAAACATAACATTTGTAAATGTAAGAGATTAGCATAAAGATTATAATTTCATGAGTTTATATTCAGTAAATTTAGTTTTTATAACAATACCTTATTTAGAGTGCTTTTTATCTTAGAAAATGCTTTTCTATATAATAACATATATAATTCTTGCAACCAGTAAAACTGTTATGAAAATAGGTAATCTAGTCAATGATTGATTTAGCATGTGGCTGTGATCATAAACTGGATCTTTTTACTTCTATCAGTTTTTGTATTCATGTGTGTATGTTTTCATAGGTATACTAACCAAATAAAATACACATGTACACATTCTGTATAACATTATCTATGTGATAAAGATTATATGATCTTCTAAAGGCAAAAGGTGAGGACAACGGATTCTGGAAAATCTCTTCCTCCAGCTCTGTTTTTCAGATCTCCATCAAAATGTGTGTGTTGATGGGGGGTGGGGGGACAGGGGATTTGGGTGAACATGCAAAATCTGTTTGGGATAAGATGGAGGTTGCCTCACATACTTCAGTTACTTCACAGTTCCACCAATATCTGACAATTTTCTAAAGTTTTATTTGCTTCCTTTTGTGATCATGTGAATTTAGTTGATGTGTATATCCATACAAGTTATATAATTTCACCACAAAAACACTTAAAATAATCAAAGTCAATACCACACTTAAGGATGAACATATGTCAGTCACTGTATGTCACATGCTTTCTTATGTAGAGTAATTGCTTATTTACTCACAGCAGCTTAAGGCAGAATAGCTGTGAGTAATAGCTACCCAAACTCAAGAAAAATTAATTATATTGATTATTTTATCAACCTAGGCAGTGAAAAGGCAATCAGGTAAAAAAATATTTAAATAAAAAAAAAAAAAACAGGAAATTCCCAGCATAACCCTCAAGGTCATAGAAGTTAACCATTACAAAAAAAGGTGAAACTTCTATTCCAAAGATGTAATCTTTATTTAAGTCAGTATGAGTCAACTGTATATCCTGTTTTATTTTTGCAGAAATTAGTCTCTCATGCCAATTATACCATGACTCAATTTATATTGTATTAATATTCATCTTAGCATTCCACTAAATATTTGAAATTTATTGTGATAATTATTTCCAAATGTGTATTTGTTTAGTAATTTGCATTTTTGACATTCTGATTGATATTGAATGTATATCTCACTATAATTTACTAAATCTTATCATGGCAACAAATCATGGCAACCCATAAAATACTCTGCATGATCTTGTTTATTTCAGGGACATTTGTCAAAATAAGAAAAAAGCAAATGCCAGAAGTACAGACAAGCCACAGTTTAAAGGAATATACTTGGTTTTGTGATCTTTATTACTTGAGAGGTGGAAGTGAAATGACCAGTTAGGGTGCAACAAATACAATGAATTAGGAAAGGTGTCTTGGTCTTTAGCACTTTCTTCCAAATGGTGTCCTTAATCATTAAATACTGACCTAGCCTATGAGGAAAGTTAATGAAATCTAGTTGGAAATCTATTGCACTTCACCAAAACAACTATAATCTTTCCCTCAGCTTCACTAAACTTCAGACAGGCTTCCTTCCTGATTCTTAGCTCTTCACCACCATTTTCTTAGAGTATTTACTTTAGAGTTTTTGTAATTGTAAATCCTTTCTTAATTCCTTTGAGGTGTAAATCTGTTTTATTAAAAAAAAAATTCTTGCCAGTTTTTCATCCCAGGAACAATCTTTTTGAAATGTAAACACCAAGAAAAATATTTCACATTTTTCACTTTTTTCTCTGGGAAAGTAGGAGCCCTGCTTCTGTAGGAGTCTCAATCCACAGGTAGTACAAATAATAATAATAATAATAATAATAAGAAGAAGAAGAAGAAGAAGAAGAAGAAGAAGAAGAAGAAGAAACCTCCTATCTTCTGTCCTGAAGACAGGGGAAAGATTATCTTTAAAGTAAAGCTAATAAGCAAATACAGATGGCCTATAATGTGCCCAAATTCTTTAAATTCCAAAATTTTGTTTCAGCAAGGTTGAGTTCAGAATCTGTTCTGTTCTCTCTCACTTATTTCAAGAGCCTGAATAGCATCTGCCTTTCCCTTTTTTATTTTGTCAGAGCAAATTTTGCTTTGACACTTTCTTAGACAAAACATACTAATGGAAATCAGAAAAGGAGGCAGAAGAATTCACTTTTAAGTTATACAGCATTAAAACCAGATAAAGTATTGTTGACTCATGATAAAGTTACACATATTTTAAGCATATGTATTTGACTTCTTGTTTACTGAATATTTCACTAAAATGAAATTTGAATGTAGAGAAAGAAATTCTTAGTAATATAAAGAAGGTGTTGGTTGGGAAGAAGGAGCAATGTTGGTCAACAATCTATTACAGAATTCATGAAATTTTGTCAAGATAGAAGAATATGGAGAATGCCGAAGTGGTGATTGCTAGAATTGCATTGCACATCTCTCTATTATGTGACAGTAATGGGCCCGGGGCAAGGAACTCTGTCTGGTAGGACTTTACTTGGATCAATAATGACTAGAGAGGACTGAGAGGAGAAGCAGGGTCAGAAGTGAGAACTCAAGGAAAACTAGAAACCCATGCAAAGGAATCATTCTGCCCTCCCATTCTGCTCCCATCCCTAGCCTGAACACAGACTATAAGCAAAGACTGGAAAAATGTGAGAAAAACAAACACAGTTAACCCAGCACATAAACAACAGCAAAATCCAAAAGGTCTGTTCGCATACCAAGGCATTGGAAGAAGACATTTCCTTTCAGGGATTTGGAAATTGTACTCTGTTCTAGAAAAACTTACAAGGGATAGTCTCTGTCCTGTCTTATCTCACACAATTGCTGTCCAGAATTCCTAATCCCAGGATACCGAAAGTTCTTTCCAGAAAATATTAAAGGGAAGAAAATTCAAATGTACAACTTTTTTTAAAAGTGTGAATGACCAACTATCACTCATGTTTCTAAAGAACTCACAGCATAAAAATTTAAAAACAACAAATAAATAATTTTCTTTCTTTAAAAATTTATACAAATTCATGGCCCAAAGATAATTATGTAAGAAAACAGAATCCATCATTTGTATTTTCATGTTTAGTTCTTTTTTATTTTCTTATTATTGACTCTTGAAAATTTTGTTTACTTGCTGACATTAGACAGTAAGCATAAATGTTTATCTTCTGTGTCTTTTTTTTATTTTTCAATTTTGTTCATTTAACTTGACAGAAAAATGGGATTTCTGCAAAGATAGCTTTCTGTGGTTGTGATCGCTTACCTCACAGATTCAAAAGGAATGGGGTGAAAAGGGATCTTCTCCCTTTTCTTCTTCTCTTCTCCTATGCTATGTGAGTCATTTCTTAGGCAGTCCTGCATACTTACGATGGCTTACAACATTCGGATGCAACTCAGGTGAATCCGCACTGGCTCTTACCAAGACCTTTAGTGTGCCCATAAACAAAGACTGCACAAATGAGAACAAACTTAGGCTATTTATTCAGAGCTTACTGTAGCAAGGAAAGCAGCCATCATCATTTGCATTTGGAAGAGACATAAAGGCAGGTAAGGGTAAGGTAAGGAAAGCTCTGAACTGGAAAAGTGAAAGTCTCCAGGTAACAGCAATTGGATTTTTTTTTAGCAAGAACTCCAATTAAATGGATGTGGGTGTCCTATATGACTAGATTGGAGAGCATGTTTGGTTTTCTCTTGCTGGTCCTGAGTTGGACCACAGGAGCAATAATAAGGAAAGTAGGCAAATCTTCACTTTGGGGGATGATTTGACTTCTTGAGTTGGTTGTTGCACAAGTTGTGGGTGAGAATGCAAACTTTATATGTGGTCACATCATTGTCCTTTTTGCACTAAGTCTTTCAAGGTTTTTAGATTCCCCAGGTAGATTTCTTCCTATATATCTTTGCTACATTAGCTCATCCTGTCACTTTAACCAAAAATCTTTATTACATTTCAGATATAAAAGATAGAAGATGAGGAATTAGGAAATGAGAGTGAAAAAGAAGCATGTCTGATATTGCCATTTAACATTTTGGAGTGAATAATTCAACATGAGAATCTAGTAAGTCCCTGAAGAAGGTTCTGAAAAGTACAATTTCTAAAGTTAGTCCTGTGAAGGAAAATATGGAAAAATTTCCTGTTAGGGACTTTATATATTCAATTTTCCATAATTATTCTCCATTTTTAGGTGGATTATTGTTCACTGAAGTCCTCAATTTTAGTTGTTATCTTCAACATATTTTTCTGTCTTTGCATTTCACACCTTAATCTGCCACATCATATATATATATATATGTATATGATGAATGATGAATATGTATATATTTCCACTTACTACAATTGTCCACACAAAATAACACTCCTTTCATTAAGATTGACAAACTTTTTTCTCTTTTCAAAACTCAACTTGTAAGGGCAAATACAAATTTAAAAATAGGAGGCTTAGCTTTCCTCTTTGAAAATAAAGGAAGGGACCCTCCCTTTACTTACATCATTTATCTGAAACATGTCATTAAGTGGTTTTCTTTGAAATTATGTAAATCTTCTCTACAAGCTAAAAAAGGCTCTTGTCCACTTTATGACCCAGAAATATCTTTTTCAAGTGCCTAGGAACCCCCTTGAAAAATGTAATCATCAAGAGAGATAGAGGCCCTACCTCCCTGTTTCTAAGAGAGGCTATGAGCCTAACTTCTGGAACCACTTTAACCCAGATACAAAACTACTTCCTGGCATGAAGATAGAAGAGGTTTGTTTTTCCTATGGCTGAAGACAATTTACAAATGCAGATGGCTACCCTGAATACCCTACCCGGTGAATCAAGAATGAATTATGTGTGACAAATAGTGCCTGAAGATTTTATTTATTTATTTTTATTGTGTATATCAGACAATATTCAAGGATGAAAGTTCTGTGTGTATATTTGTTTGTCTTTTCAATCTCTTAACATATTGCTTGTAATAAGCATTACCTTCTGGTTTAATGTTCATTCAAGAATAATACTGTTTTATTTTCTCTTAATCTTTTTGGAGAAGTTTGGGGAGAGAGGAAAAGTTTGTTTTGTTTTTATCTCCACAGTAAACTCCTTCCTGGACAAGAAGTTTCTGAGGACACATTACAAGAAATTCAGATGTTGCAATTCAATAGGAACAGAAAAATTCTTCTTCATGGACTTGTTGCTGGGTACAGAGAAAGCTTTGGTCCACACAGAAGAATTAGGAAGACTTTGTGTGTCCTACTCCCAGAGTGTGTGAGTTGAGATCAAGATCCAACTAGTACCAAAGTTAAACCATACCCATTATCAGTATATTTGAGAATAGACACATCGATAAGCCAAAACCCAGAGCGGTCCCACAACTTTAAATGCACTTTAAAATCCATTCAACTGCCTAGGAGAGCCTAATGAAGTCAGGGCAAGGTAAACAGAGGAGAAAGGCTCAGAATCCTTGTGATATCTTCGGAATATTGCAGTCTAGGTTTTTAAAATCAAACTAATGTAATTAATGTTGATATGATTTTTATAAGAAAATTCTAAACTAATTCACTGACTTCGTGACCTATTGTTTCACATGAAAAAATAATCCTGAAATGTTGAATCCGCTCATTTACTCCATTTGCAAACATTTACTGCACAACTTTCAAATGACACACACTTTTCTAGTATCAGAGATTTATCAGTGAACATATTAGAGCAAACTTCCTGGATTCAAGCAGCTTGTATTCTAGTCAAAGTGTTAGGCAATAAAGTAGATAAATAAACAAAATGCACAGAGAAAAATGCAGAGGTAACAAAATACTGCACAAAATGAAGAGAAGAAATATTATGCAGGTGGCATAAAACTCAAATAAAAAGGCCAGGCAGAATTTGAGGAGATGGAAGTTTACTTATAAAGGACCAAAGGAAAGAAGATGGTCTGGGGTATGTCAGAGGAACAGCCTCTCAGGCAGCAGGCAGGGACGATGCTCTGAAGGGTCAGTTTTTCTGATTTGTTGAAAAAGCATTGACTAGACTGTGGTCAGTGAGGGAGTAAAGGAGCTAAGATGGAGGGTTATCAGAATGAAGTTTCATACTTCTAGGAAGGACTTTTACTCTGAATGAGATGGGAAAGCACTGATGAATTTAGCAGAATATTGACATTAGGTTTAAATATTAAA
This sequence comes from Glaucomys volans, assembly GCA_020662805.1. Classification (NCBI taxonomy): domain Eukaryota; kingdom Metazoa; phylum Chordata; class Mammalia; order Rodentia; family Sciuridae; genus Glaucomys; species Glaucomys volans. The sequence continues at coordinate 502,635 of JAJEJO010000793.1, read as the reverse complement.
TTATATTGTTTGCGTTCATCATTGTGTACTCTTTAGGTAATCATATATTTTGTTATAGTAACTATGATATTTTCCCCATGCTTCTTTTGCACCCTGATTATTTACTCATTCTGTTAGTTGAGAATTTAGTTTCATTGACTCAGAGACTGGATGCATGTCAGAAAAGAACACCTATTGGAAATAAAGGTCCAGACTGCTGGTCACACCTTCCTTTAGTCTTAATGTTTCATTTTTACTACAAGGAGAAAATGTTTATGGATTAATTATAATGACTAAAATTAATCTAAAATGTTACATAGAATACATTGGTGATCAGCATAAACTATGGAAACTTTATACTTTGCCTATTGTACTTCAGGGATATAAATAGAACAAACAAGACAAAACAATAAGTGAAGTTAAAATGATAAGCAGCAAACTTCTAACACCCAACTCATCCAAAAATAAGTAAATAAATGAACAAATAAAAACAAAAGAAATACAAGGATATGCTGTAAAATCATTTTTTCTTCAAAATGATTATTGAAAATATAACCTCCCAAATAGATTTTGTTTTGCTTATAATTTAGTTTAAATTCTTTAAAAACAAACGTCCTTATATATGTCCTTATTATAATTTTATAATATAATTATTTTAAAAGTATATATGTGTCAGTAGTGAAACTTGCTTTAATATGCTTTTAGTAGAGTCATCAAGGGACACCTTATCATACCTGGAAAAAACAAATCTCCTCTTGATATTAAAGCCTAGCCTTTGAGGTCTAAGTCTCCCAGGATTAAACAATAAAAGCTTTGCTTCAAGTTAGAAGGTCAACTTTAGGTTAAAAATTTTTATTCATAGATCCTATTTTTTCTCTCTTCATGTACTCCCATCTTTTAAATTCCCCTGAGTGTTTTCTCTAATTTGTAATCTAAAATGTTGCAGTCCCTATTTTGCTTAAACTTATAAAATCAATTGAGAACCACTTCTCATCTTTTTAGACTTGTTCTCTAGTTTCAAAATGTGCAATTCAGAGATCGTGTTTGATCATAGCTGCTTTAGAATGGGGTAACCCATTATTAATTTCTACAGTGTTTCCACCCTCCCAAAGCTGTTCATATAAATAATAAAAAAAATATAGCAACATGAATACACATTCTCACACTTATTTGTTATCAGTAGTGAAACTTGATAACATTAAAAGAACATATTTTGGCAAAATGGTGGTGATATTATATTCAATCTTCCACAAAAGATTTCTTATTTATATGAATCAAGTTCTTTTATGCACAGACCTGAAATAATAAGCTTTTTACATGACAAATTTGGTATATTTGTTCTAGTCATCTAGCATTGTGACTGATCATTCTGTACTGATTCTGTCCATCACTTTGACTGACTTGTGGCAATGTGGCTTCAGGCATTACCCCAAGTTGCAGGGTAGGGCCTCATTAGGTTAAGCCAGAAGTTGTGTTTTTCTGTAAGGATCTAATTAGTGAATGTATTAGGCCTTACTAAGCAAGTGAAATAATGAAGAATTTTATGTAGATTCATAAATAAGAAGAGAGAACATTTTCCACACCTTTTTATGTTGACAAAATTGAAATTTTAATTTATGAACACTGAAATTTGAGCATCTTATAATTTTCATGTCAGAAATATTATTTTTTGACATTTTGAAATATTAAAACAATTCTCAATTCATGAGGGGTACAAATATATAATATACAGACTGACTTGTTTACCTCTTGATTTGGTTCTAGTAGTCTCTCTTATTTTTCTCCATTTGGGAATTTTGTAAAATTAAAATGGGCAAATTTAATTCTCATTAAAAGCAGAGGGATTAACTCTGAACTTTATGTTAACAGACTCATAAAGACACTTTGTTTTTCATAGTATTATATGTGAATCATTTACTAGCTCCTTTCATACCACAACTACATACGAATCTCCCTTCTTCTATCCCTCCCCCATCCCTCACTCCAAGACTATTTGGGGGGGAAAAAGCCCTCTATCAAGTATAGCTAGCCATTACATAAAATGAATTAAAACATGAGATTATATGGCCACAGAACACTGAGTAGATAAAGTGGAATAATTTTATGTTGATATTATAGAAAGTACTGTCTTAGCCTTTTCTCCATGCTCCTGGAAAAATAAATTGCAAACACTGCAGCTTTCCCAAGAAACCCTCAGGCTACAAGCAACTGCGTGCTGGCATAACAACTGCAAGAGCACAGGGTGCATAAAAAAATGAATTAAGATTTGGGAACCAAAGCATATAGTCATATGACTTACTTAGGTAAGTCAGGGACAACTGATTACGGAGAGAAATAGTTTAACAAAATATTTACATATTAATTTCCTGAGAATGGCCCCGTAATTGTGTCAAGGAAGAATATTTTTTAGTCAGTAAGTTTAAAATGGAGAAGCAAAGATGTTCTTGTAAGTGTCTGTGCATTAAAAAAGTGGATTGTTCATCATTTCATCTGTGTTCATTATCAAAAACTTTACCTTTGTTTTCAATGCCCAACACTGATGTGAAAAACAGACACTCAAGTCAATCGCAAGTCATGATTAGAAACTCAAAAGGAATGTGTCATCAGAAGAGAATTGACAGAACATTGAGCATCACAGATGGATCATTTATAAACAAAGATGCAAGCCCTTGAAGCACATAGCTTGGATTCAAAATTTGACTCCAAACTGAACGTTCCCTGGAATCCTGAATGAGTAAATTACCTGTCATATGACTTAACTATACATTTCTGAAGTAATTATGCAGACTCCTTTACAAGAAACATGAGGTAATTTATGTATCTACAGTTTCCACCTACCTCTTTGTATTTGCTCAATAAAATCATTGCATACTTTGAAATGTTCTAGCTAAGGAGGGCTCATGGTTTCTACATTTTAGAAAGAGCAAAACGATATTGAGAAAAATACGCACTCGTAATAGAGAATCCCCTTTCTCATCTAATCAGAATAGATTTAGCACACAGATATAAGCACACACTCAACTTCCTACATTAAGTCACTACCTCCCATAATATTGGGAGTTTTGTGAAACAATTACAAATAAAGTCATATATTTTTGTTTAGACTGAGATCAACTCTGATTTTAAATTTCAGCTATGCCCAACACAATAAAAAATCTTGATGAAGAAAATAGTTATCAACATTTATGTAATTTTGATTTGAAAAAAGTTATTTCTATCTTATTGAAAATATTGCAAGCAGAAAAACCCACTGAAGAAAATACCTTCATAAATTTTAGTAATGAAAAGGTGTTCAGTTCTTCATTTGAAAATTAATTTGATGTCTCTTCAATAGTGATCATTTCTTATTTTCTTTTCTCCAGAAAGGATCTTACTTTGTTGCCCATGCTGGTCTTGAGTTCCTGAGCTCAAGTAACTTTCCCACCTCAACCTACTGAGTAATTGGGGCTACAGTGCAAACCACCACACCTGGCTAAAGATTCCTCTTCAATGAATGATAAATTTGCCCAAGCATTTCTTGACATTGTCATTTGCATTTCTCAGGTATCATTACTATGATATAACATTTACACTGCTTCTTGCACTCTTCCTTCAGAAATAATCACTCTTCAATATTCACATCTATACTTTAATATTTCTTATTTCCACGATGCATTCTTTTACATTTTACCTACAGGATGGCCTGTTTAAATTGCAAAGTGATTTGACAACTTAAAGGAAAGACAATCTAATCTTTTGGAGAAAAATTATACACAACTTTTATAGAGGGAAGTAGAGTCAGTATTGTGCTGTCTTGTACAATTAGTTATATTATTTGAGACATATTTGGAATATATGTTTAGAGAGAGAAAACAAAGTACGGCATCTCATTTATAGTTCAAACCATACTATTTTAAAAAATGCATAAAATACAAGAATAACATTTTACTATTCATGTACCTTTGCTTATGCTAAAAATTAAACCAACTTATGAAAATTTACTTTAACCGAGGCCAAAATAGCCACTGTAGCTTTCTCAGCAAAAGAGATTGTCACTGGGTAAGGCCAATAAGAAACCTTGATGTTTCTGTTCCCAAGTCTAGATATCTATAAATGTTAACTCTGTTCTTCAGGGTAGATTAATGTTACTGCAGTGTCCTCCTGATGGATTTGCAGAACGACTTTGGCAGCTAGGTGGACTATTTCTGGTTTTGATAGTTTGTGCCAAAATACATTAGTTTTAGAAAAGCTACCTTCTAAAAATAAACTGTTACATGAATTTCTGCAAAACCTACTTTTAAAAGTTGGAAGTTTACATGTTAAAATATAAAGGATAGCTGATATTTATATCTAGAAAGACAAAGTAAATGGCTAAACCTTTATTATTTGGAAGAATTTTCTATAATGATACCATATTTCTTCACAAGATTGAGACATGATATTCCAAAGTCTTCCACAAATATCTACTTAGGTTATAGAACAAGCCAATATAGACCATTTAAAACAAAATTATTTATATTTAAAAGTAGATTTATCTTTTCATTCCCACAAGCTTATGGCTAAACCTATTTGGAGTTAACCTGTTATTCTTAGGTCATACTTGGCACTGGTTTTGAATTGTGATATAAAAGGTTCAGGGTCACTAGAGCTGGGACAGCTACTTTAAGAGAAAAGAAAAAAAAAGAATGAAAGGACAGTGGTAATGGAATATGCTATTTTGGCAGAGTGTCTTGACTTTAATAGAGCTGAGTGATATATATATATACACATATGTATATATATGCAGCATTCAAGCATTTAGAATAAAAACAGTGTTAGAAGTATTTGGAAATGTAAGTAATATTGAAATCAGATAATTTTGAAAAGATTTAGAATAACTGAATGAAAGATGGTTTAAATTGGAAAAATTTGCTAAGAATAAGAAAAAAAAATGGCACTGAATTTAATTATCTTTATGTCAAAGGTGTGTAAGTTTTCTGTTTGGCAATCTTGTCATACAAGAGCAGACAATTTACCTGCACAGAATATGGTTTTTAACTGATTTTTACTACTTGTGTGATCCTAAAGAATTCATTGAACCTTGGTGACCTCAACTTCCTCACAAGTCAAGTGAGAATTATGAAGTTTATATAAACCTGGAACTGTATGTAGTTAATGAATTGTAATCATTATTAGCACAGGAAAATAAACCATTTTAATTATTCAAATATTCTGGGTAATAATGAAATATCACATTTATGTGTGTTTATAAGCACACATGGTGATTCATTTTTATACAATATAGATTTGACTGAGAACTTACAAAATAAAATTAAAACAATTAAATTTTAATATTTCAATTAAAAAGTCATATTCATATAAATTACCATTTTACTCTTTTTGGGATTTTGATGTTGGCTCTGATTATCCTTTTGTTTTATTTGGGATTTAACATTTTTTTGTTCATTTCTAAAAATTACTAAATTCTTGTATGCCACAATCTCTTTTGAGTGCATGCCAATTTCATCATTATATTCCCTGAATATTTAACATCTTCTATTCTATAATCTAATAAATAGGTAGAAGTACAGATACATTCTCCAAATCTATTTCTTGTATTTATTAGAATTCTTAATGGAATATAAGCTAACTATACTCAGGGACTGAGACAATATTTCTGTTTTTTGCCTCTGATGACATGATAACATTTTGAAATGTAAATGGTGTTCAATAAGTAAATGAGCCAATTGCTCTATGTAGATATGAAACACACATATATACATATCTTCTGTTGTAACTCAGAATTACACACAAAAATCCTGCCTTTCTACACAATTTTTAATTGCTACTGGACTTTAACCTCCCTTCTTACTACTGAAAAATATAAAACTGCTAGAGGTGCTTCTGGGGAGTAACAAATACAGAATCAAGCAAATTTGGATCTAGAGATGAGATGGCGGAAAGAAGACTTATGGAATGATTATTTCAAAACTCTAGGAGAATATTTCCAATGAATATGAGTGTTCTGAGCTCAGAAAGTGTGTAACAGAAGGGTCAGATCCAAATCTCTTTAGGTGGATAGTATTTTACTCATGAGACAACTTGAAGATATTTTTACTTCGTTTGTAGAAAACCATGACATTATAACTGATAGGCTTGGGCTCACCACAGAAGTCTTCTACAAGCAGTCCCTTGGATATATTTATTGTAGGGTAACATAAGGCATCATATTACTGCATCATGGTCTTATTTGTAATGACTGAAGCTGATACAAATATAAAGCTTCCAAGAACTGAACAGATTTCAATAGATAAAATGACTTCCTAAGATCTCCCTTTGCAGGAGCAACAGGGAGCCTAGAGCACATTGGATCACCACTTCCCACGTAAGACTCTTGAGAGCAGAGGAACAATGGTACATTCACCCACCACATGTCACTCAGAAAGGAGTGCACAAATGCTGATATTTTTTCTCATTGAAAAAGGAGAATTAAATTTCATGACAGAGAAATCAAGTAGAGTGAATGATCTAGAGACTAAGAACCTGCAGTTGCTATATAGTCCCTTAATTAAAACTTACTTTCTGATTTAAGTAAAGGAAATAACACAGGGAAACACAGTCCTTACTTAAGAACTTGAAAAACAATTTGAAATAGCAGATAAAAACTCAGTTATTTGAATGCTTGGTAGCCTATCTCCATTTATAACCCCAAAACCCTTGTAAATAGATGCTTAGTTTATTAGGAATAATCATTCTTTTACTCTTCTGAGTTGCAAATGAATAGTTCAATGATTTTTTTTGTGCCAAAATGATTCTATTTTCTAACCCTGCCATAATATGAATTTCAAGTGTGCTATTATTTCTAAAAGAAAAATCTTCTTAATTATATTCCTTTCTAGGAAAATTATTTGCATGTGTCTTTAAAAAGACAAATAAATTACCTTAATTACTGAATTATCTGATGGGTTTGCATATTTTGCTTAGCTAGATACTTTAGAAATACTTTTTTCATTCTCTCTCTAGGTTAAATATAAAAACAATGCATGCCATTTAATGTATCTTCAAATTTAACTATTTCTTATACCTATAGGTAGTCGTCTTAGGACTGTGTTCCATTTTCAATTACCATTACAATTTTACTTATCATTCATCACAAGGTTTTTTTTTTTCTTTTTGTGTGTATGAAAAAGGAAATCTTCCCTTCAAATGGTAGTATTTGGTTCATATTTACCCTGTTTTTTTTTT
>JAJEJO010000793.1:461779-490453 GCA_020662805.1 Glaucomys volans | reverse complement strand
ATGAACAGACACTTTACAGAAGAAAATCTACAAGCAATTAACAGATTTATGAAAAAATGTTCAACATCCCTAGTTAGAAGAGAAATGCAAATCAAAACCACCTTAAGATTTCATTTTACCCCAATTAGAATGTCTTTTATTATCAATTTTGAAAGCATGATTTATTCAATAGTTCTATTTTATTTTACAGACAAATTTCTTACATTGAGATTCTTGTAGAATCCCAGGTAATATTTCAGATGAAACAAATAGAAAACATATATACCTGACTCAAGATATTTTTGCTACAATGTGTCTATTAAAATAGTTGACTATGAAATAATACCACTACATTTTTGTGAGAATTACTTTATTTTAAATTTTCATGAATTTAGCCAAATTTGTAATAGACCTTAACAAATCCAAAATATATGAATAGCATATGCCAGTATAGATCATATTAAACCAGTGAATTATGGAGAGGAAATGATTTGTGAATCATATGAGTAAACTTCTAAATATCTGAGTATATTGTATTTACAGACTTTAATAAAAGTGTAACAGCTCATCTTAATTTATATTCTTAGTAGAGTGATTACAAATTTTTCTAAGTTCAATCAGTAAATGTAATCAGTTGGTAACCAGATTTATTACTGTATTTTTAATGTTTCCACATTTATCTACTTTTATCTACTATTTTGTACAGAGAAGTGAAGAGTTTCATTCAAGTTAATAATGTTAAAATGCAAGTTAATAATATTAAATTCAATTCTAAAAGTGGGCAATACATTCCATAATTGAGTAGATGTATATATTCTGCATTTTATTTTTATATTTTTATTTAGGGACTACTGTTTCTTAGAAAGCATTGAAGGCAATACAAGATATAAGATTTGAAATTGTTCCATCTCTTAAAAAATTCACTGTCCAGTTGAGTGCCCTTTGAACATGTTATAGATATTACTCAGAAAGCACTAGAAACTAGGATGTCTAGGTTTCAGGTTTTACTGTTTATACTGGGTTCTATCCCAGGTATTTTAATATAATAGGCACAGTCATGGTCAATGCTACGATTTCTTTAAAATTCTCAGGTGATTTTTTTCCCCAACATTTTTAAAGAGTAATTTAAGGTTCATAGGAAAATTGATAGGAAAAGAGATATGCTCCACATACTCCCTTTCCACAGACATGCATAGCCTTCCCAGTTTTATTAAATAGACAGACCATAGAGTGGTACATTGGTTACAATTTATTTGTTAAATCTGACACATCACTAGTGTTCACCCTTGTCCTTTGACATTCTATGTGTTTGAACAAATGTATAATAACATATATTCACCATTATATCATACACAGTATTTTTGCTATTCTAAATATCTTCTGTATTTAATCTGTTCATGTGTGTCCTTTAGCCCCTGGCAACCACTGATTATTGTACTCTCTCCATAATTTTGCCTTTCCTAGAATGCCATATAATTAGAATTATATAGTATCAAGCTTTTTCAGATTCTCTTCCTCCATTTAATGAAATAAAAATGTTTCCTCCATATCTTTTCATGACTTAATAATTCATTTATTCTTTTTTAAAAAAATTTTTTTAGTTGTAGATGAACACAATACCTTTATTTTATTTGTTTATTTTTATGTGTGCCTGGGATCGAACCCTGTGCCTCATGCATGCTAGGCAAGCGGTCTACCATTGAGCCACAATCCCAGCAATAACTCATTTATTCTTAGCATTGAGCAAAAGTACCAGAGTTCACTTGTACCTAATGAAAAATATCTTGGTTGTTTCCAGGTTTTGGCAATTATGAATAATGCAGGTGTAGACATCCATTTACAAATTTTTGTGTTACTATGAGTTTTCAACCCCTTTGGATAAATGCCAAGGGTTGTAATTGCAAGAAAATATGGTAAAACTATGTAATGTTTTATAAATATAATTGCCAAACTTCCTTCCAAAGTAGCTGCACCACTTTGCATTCTCATCTACAACAGATGAGAGTTCTGGTTGCTTTACATCCTCACCAGCAGTTGGTGTTGTCACTGCTGTGAATCCTCCAACCTGGTTCTTCTTTATCAATATACTGTGGGCTATTCTGTGTCTTTTGCCTGTCATGTAAACTTCAGGGTCAGATTTTCAATCTCTATAAAGCAACATTCTGGGATTTTGATTGTGGCTGCATTGAAACTATTGAACACAATAGAAAGAATGAATGTACTAGGGGCTGAGGATATAGCTCAGTTGGTAAAGTGCTTGCCTTGCAAGCACAAGGCCCTGAGTTCGATCCCCAGCACTGCAAAAAAAAAAAAGGAATGAATGTACTGATTTTGAGTCTTTAAATTTACCAATATGAATAGCTCTTTATTTTATTTTATTTATTTCATTAGCTTTGCAATTTTCTTCATGTATATCTTACAAGTATTTTATTAGATTTATTGATGTATGCTTTATTTTGAGGGTTCTAAAATAAATGCTATTGTGTTTTCAGTTTCAGAGACAATGCATTCATACCATTTTATAGGGAAATAATTTACTTGTAGATTAACCTCATATCCTGCACTCTTCCATTAGCCTATTAGTTCCATGAGATTCGTTAAAATCTCTCCTTTTTTTGGGGGGGGGGGGATTAAAACAGGCAATAAGGTTATCTGTGAGTAGAAACAATTTGTTTCTTTTCTTCCATAACAGTATTCTCAATGGATTCTTCTCTACTCTCTCTCTCTCTCTTTCTTTATCCTTTATTTTTCTTCCTTTCTTTCTTTCTTTTCTTTCTTTTTTTTTTTTTTTTTTTTTTGTCTTATTACATTAATTGGGACTTCCATTCTGACTTTATTAAGGATTGGTAAAAGGGAACAAACTTGTCTTGCCTCTGATCTTAGTGACAAAGATTATATTTCATCTTCATTAAGTGTGATGTTAACTGTAGGGTTTTTGTAGACAATCTTTAACACATTAAGAAAGTACTTGTACTCTGAGATTATAGGAAGTTTGCTCATTAATAGGTGCTGGGTTGGGTAAAATCATTTTTTTCTGCATCTGCTGCCATGAGCTTGGTATTTTTCTTCTTTTGACTCCTCAGTGGTAGATTGCATTAAATAATTTTCATATATTAAACCAGCCTCACATATTGTGATGAATTCCCCCAGGTCATTGGTATACAGTTATTTTTATACATTGTTGGATTTGATTTGTTTGTATTTTGAGAGTATATTCATCAATATTCATAGAAGATACTGGTCTTTGGTTTCATTTCTTACGATATCCTTGTCTGATTCTGGCACTGGGGTGATGCTAACCCCATAGAATCAGTTAGGAAGTATTCCCTCTGCTGCTATATTTTGAAGCTGATAGTAGAGAATTAGTATAATTTCTTATTTAAATGCTGGTAGAATACACCAGGGAAGTCATCTGGGTTTGGTTTTGGAATGCTATTTATTGATTCATTTCTTTAATAGATAGTTTATTCATTGCCAAATGCTTTTAATATGCAAGTAAGGTTGAGAACTGCAGATAACAAAAGTTAAGTGACCAAGAGCAAACTGTATTGTAACTAACTGCAGTTGAGAAGTGTGACAATTTCTTCTGAGAAAACTGAAAAGAACTTCACCACAGAGATTAAATTGAACTTTGAGTAAAGAGTAGTTGCCACTAGTTAGTATGCAAAACAATTCTGAAAGGATATTCCATGATAGAGAACAGTGTGTGCATTAAGGAGCATGCTGAACTGAGTGTGCTTGAACAGTGGGCTGGAATAGAGGAAGTACATGAAACTGGAAAATTAGATGGAAAGTAGATAATGAAGTTGTTTTAGTCCACTTTGCATTGCTGTGACCAAAAGACCTGACAAAAACAATGTAGATGAAAAGGTTCATCTTGGATCATGGTTTCAGGTTCCGTACATAGTTGGCCAACTCTATAGCTCTGAGCCCAAAATGAGGCAGAACATCAAAGCAGATGGGCATGGTAGATGAAAGCAGCTGAGAACATGGCACCAGGAAGCAGAAAGAGAGAGAGAGAGAGCCTCACTCACCAGGGACATAATATATACCCCAAAGGCACACCATGAGTGACCTAATTCTTCCAGCCATACCCTACCTGCTTATTGTTACCACCCAGTTACCCATATCAGTGGATTAATCCTCTCATAATCTAATCATTTCACCTCTCAAATTTATTGCATTGTCTCATATATAAGCTTTGGGGGTCACATATCCAAGCCATAACATTCTCCTCTAGCCCCCAAAAGTTCATTCTCATCTCCTAATTCCAAACATATGTAATCCATTTCTAAGCATTTCCATAGTCTTAACAGTTCCAGCATTAAAAAATGTCCAATTCCAAAAATCTCTTCTGAGACTCAAAGCAAACTCTTAGTTCTTTTCCCTGTAAAGATCAAAAACAAGTCACATACATCCAATATATAATGGCATACAGCAAACATTTCCATTCTGAAAGGGATAAAGAAGGGTATAGAAAGAAGGGATCAAAGCAAGACCAAAATTTAGTTGGACAAACAAGTTCTATGACACTACATCCAACATCTGGGACACATGAAATTGTAATATTCTCTCCAAAAGGCTTATGCAGCTCTTCCCCTTATGACCTTGCTGGTTCCAAACCACATGACCTCTCTTTTTTGATTCCTGTGGTTTTCTAGGGCAGACATCTTATGTTATTTGCATCTTTTAACCCCAGGGGTCTCCACTGTATATTTGCTTCTGTCTCATCTCTTCATACATTGCCCTTTCAGGAGCAGCCCACAGGGACTCACCCTGCCACGCTTTGCCTGGAATATCAGGCCTTCCTTTGAAATCTCAGTGGAAGCCTCCATGAACCTATAACTCCAGCATCCTGCATTCTTGTAGAGTCAACAGCACATGTTTGACACAGAGGTCTGCCACCATCTGAAGCAGTAGACAAGCCTCCAGGGACCATGGCTGCAGTAGCCTCTGAGTGCCTATGTGGCTGAGCATGGTAAAACAGCTTCCTAGGTCTCCCTCTGCAAGCAGCATGCCCCTCTGATCTCTTTTCAAAGGAATTTTTACCTTTATACCCTTGAATCAGAGGGTTGGTCATATCAATTCCTGAGATGTCATCAAGTCATTTTTCCTACTGTTTCTGGGTAAAGCATTTAACATTTCTTTAGTGGTTCTAATGTCTTTAACCACCACACTTCATTAGCTCCAGTTTTGCTTACAATTTTCTGACCAAAGTTCAAGTATTTAAAACTTTCTGCTCTGCTTTCTGCTCCTCATTATCTTGGTAAACATGGCTAAAACCCACTAGAATATGGTACCCACTGAATCTGGGCTGCTGTGAAATTTCCTTCACCAGATTAATTAGTCAATCACATTTAAATTCAGTCTCACAGAAAGTCTCAGGATATGGACAAAGTATGGAGAGATGTAACACAAATATCCAGAATGTAACGCACGTGGCTGCAGGTCCAATTTCCAATATAGTTCTTTCTCTCTGAAATCTCACAAGTCTAGACTTCACTGTCTGCAGTCTTATCAGCATTCTGGTCTTTTGTGCCCTGACCAGAATTGCCCATTAACCTCCTCTTACAGTATTCTAAAGCTTCTCCAGCCTGCATCTGTAAACTTTTCAAAATTCCTCCCACAGACTCCAAAAAACTTCAAAAGCTTCTTAACTACATGGTCAGGTTAGTCACAACAATGACACGACTTCTGGGTACCAATTTCTGTTTTAGTCACCTTTCTGTTGCTATGACCACAAGACCTGACAAAAACAACATAGAGAAGGAAACAATTATTTTTGCTTACACTTTCAGAGGTTTCAGTTCATGGTTGACCAACTCCTCTGCTCAGGGCCTGAGGTGAGGTAGAAATCAAGGCAGAAGGGCGTGGCAGAGAAAAGCAACTCAGCACCAAGAAGCAGAAAGTAAGCTCCACTTATCAGGGACAAAGTGTAAACTTCAAAGCTGTGCCTCTAGTGACCTACTTCTTCCAGTCACAGTCGCCACCCGGTTAATCCATATCAGTGAATCCACATGAGTGAATTAATCAGTGGTTACACCTCTCTAACTAAATCATGTCATCTCTAAAAATTCTTGAATTTTCTCAAGTATGAGTTTTTGGTGGACACATATCCAAACACTATAGTAGGGGTCATATCAGAACATCCAGTATGTGACGAGGCAGCTAAGTAGCTTACCATGTTTCTGTTTTCTTTTAATTTAGGCAAGTATAGTATCAGTAGGAAACAGGAGAGAATGGGACAAGAACAATTACTTTACCTGGAGGGAAGTATCAATGGGAAGTATCCAACGACTGGAATATGGTCAGTGTCAGAATTATTTCAGAGAATAGGTCACTCTTCCTTAATAACAAAACATTCCTTGAAAAACAATCTCTTCTAAGTAGTGTTCTAGCTCCCGGAGATACACTAGTGAACAAAGGGCAGTATTGTACTTACTAACAGGTGAATAACGAGAGGGACAGGCTGTTTCAGGGTTCTGTGAAGGATTTTGTGTGAGTTCTTTACAAATGAATGAGTTGTAAAAGCCGACGGCCACAGTTAGAGCTAGTGATTGAAATATAGGGCAGAGCAGAAGAAATATAATAGCCAATATTTGGTTTATGCTTACTTATATTCTTAACACCTTAAATTTCATGTTTACCGTTTTGTTTGTTCTTAGATTAACTCTGTGAACTTTCTCCCTCTTTTCTGCACTATAACAAGATGCTTTCCCCAATTACAATTCTCAAGTTCCCTTTCCAATTGATTTCTAGTTAGGTTTAGGTAAGGAAGGCTCCAGTGGATAAAGATGGTCAAGAAGTGAAGCACAGTGTTTGGCTCTGTATCTCTCTCTGATCTAGTGGGGTCAGAATGATGCTTGTCCAGTTCTTACTTAGAAGCTCCTCTCTCTGTGTTTCCAATTCCAGCTTTGGAGATGACCTTGTCTCCTCTAGTTTGACACCTGGTTTATTCCCATCCTGTTTGTTCCTTTGACACTCAAATGCCTTTGTAATCAGTGCCCTATCTTAAATTCCTCTTTTGTTCTACCTTGCTTAGATTTTCTTTCTAGGACTTCAGCTGATACACATTTGTTAAATCTGATTCTCATAGCAATCTCTTGAAGTAGGTAATGTTCTCTTCATACCTACAGAGGTGAGGTACATTTGTACCATACTCTAAAACTACTACACTCACTTACTCACATATTTTTCAAAAGTTTCACAAAAGGAATACATTTTGTTATATATAAATCATAGTATGGTGATGCTTTCCTGGATATTGCAACACCAACTGGATTGTTTAGTAAAATTCTCTTTCTATTCATGTAATTGTGCTTCAAGAAGTCAATTTGGGACCTAGAACCCACTGTCCACTGTCTGACTATCATTCAGAATCTCCTTGTTCTTCACTGAATCCTTCTAATCAGTGCAGAATCAAAAAAAGAATATACTATGTGGGCATACATATTTTCTTAACGGCCTTACTTTGAAGTTGACAAACATCTTCACTCATATTTCAATGGTCATAAGCAATTACCACCTCACTTAAATACAAGAGATTTGGGGTTTATAATCTAATTTTGGTACACAGGATGAATATGAAATGGGTTTGTGGATCCTAATATTTTATATAACAGAGTGGGTTCTGTTAGCAACCTGTGTGAATTAAAGATAGTCATTTTTTTGCTAATACTCTAATTAAGAGTTAAAGCTTCCCTTTCCATCCAGGTTGGACTTGACTTTGCTTTGACTAATAGAATATGGCAGGAGGGATTCTATGCTTTATAGCTTTTAAGAGAATATAATAGTACTCAACCTGTTCTTCCAGAGAGAAAGTTCATATAGAGAATCATTGAAAAATGAGACAGAATGAGTGGCAGAGAACATGTGAAGCCCCAGGCTACAGTCAATACTGTGCATGCAAATACGTTAGAAGCCACCTGAGTGAAATCGGTGATTCCAGTTGACAACAGGTAGAACAAACTGTTCAAGTCAGAAAATTACAAAAAATAATAAATTGCCACTTAAGATACAAGATTTAGGTAGTTTTCTCTGCAGCAAGAGAAAACTAAAATGTCAGCAAATATAGATTGATTTCACTTTTTCTCACACAGATGGAACATTCATCATTTTTCTAAGGGAGACCACCAACATGACATTCAACTGTTGCTTCCAATAAAAGTCCATGATCTCTAGATAACACAAAGCATTCTTCATGTGGTCTGTGTGTGGCTCCTGGTGGTCTAGCATTGATCTTCAAGGCTCTGGATAAGCCATAAATTCAGTGATTGTGTGCTGTGTTATTTTCTAAACTACTCTATCATAGTGTATTACATCTTATTTTATTAAAATTGCTAGTCACATGACCCACTAAATTGGTTTCATGATCCACTAATATTAGATCATAAACCACAGCTTGAAAACACCTATAAGACTACAGTGCCCCTCATAAAATGGATTCATTAAGTTTTGTCTGGCTTGGGAAGGACAAGTGGATAGAAAGGTCACAGAATGATTTTAAGTGGGGGAATTATATGAACAGATTTTGTTTTGGAATAATCATTGTAAAAGCACTTTTGAGAATTTATCGGAAATACATATGAGTGGTAGAACTTTTCTCAATAAAAAGACAATAAAAATTTAGATGATACTTTCCATGAGAAGGAGTGAAATAGCATCAACAGATATGATTTCATAATTTTGAGATCCCTTCTTACATGTGTGCCATTAGCCAAGCAGAGGAAGACATGTACATGTTTTTAAAAAATATTTTTTACTTATAGATGGACACAATACCTTTATTTTTTACTTATTTTTATGTACTGAGGTTGGAACCCACTGCCTCACACATGCTAGGCAAGTGCTCTACCACTAAGCCACCACTCCAGCACGAATGTCTCTTCTTGCTGAAGTGATGGAAGGATTCTAAGAAGTGCAGCATTTTCTATTTAGTATTTACTTTTATTAGAGGACATGAATCATTCTACTTTCTAAAGCACCACTACAGGACACATAGGTCTATGACAAAAATTATAAGGGCATAATGATGGCAAGTATGAAATTAAAATAATCAAAACTGATAAATCTGTAAAAATCTCTAACTGCCTATATAGCAGAATTTCAATATGAAAATAGAACTAATCAAAATCTTCAGTGAACTCTTGCCTTTTTTCTGAGTTATATTAGGAAAAAATAAAATAAATTGCATGGGTTTTGAGGGATTTGAGTACACTTAGCAGGAGCTTTTTTTTTTTTCACCAAAATATTCTCTATTTAATGAGAACGAGCTTTCTTATTGGTGCCTTTAGGGCACAAAACCCATGGTTACTAAAGAACTTGGTATTGCGCCCATCATACTATATTTTTAAAGATATATAACAAGCAATTTTATTCTTAGAAAAGATTTTTAAGAACAATTTTCTCTTGTAAACTTCATTTAATCAAATAATTATGCCTCTGGAATTTCATATAATCAAGATTATATAGTAGCATCATAAGAAAAGTAAGATTTTATGAAGGGAAATGGCCTGGACAATAATAATATTTTTAATATAATGCATCATTTAAGGTAATATAAAAATGGTGCTATTAATCCATTCAAACTCTCTGCATACCATGCCTTTCTGCATAAGATTGTCTACATCATAACACCCCCTTGTTATTGCTATCATGATGATTTATGTACTGGAAACTGCTAGGCTTAGCTTGCTATTTTTGCTTTTCAAAAAGGAGCTATGCTATGAATCATCTTAAATAGTTGGAAATGTACTTTATAAAAAATGTTTCCCTTAATTTGTTTTTTTGTATACTGAAGAGGAAAGGCTATAGAAATAGAAAGTTTGTACTATTTCTTCAAAGGTGTTTGAGTGAATTAAATTTCAAGTGAGTTGGTGGGAATGAGAAGTGGACTACGCATTCTTCTATAAATCTATTTGATGAGCCTAGAAATTTATATTTTTATGATTCATCTGACTGACTTATTTGTTTTAACTGTTTTATTCACACCTACCTTCCCACATTTACATGAGTCCTATGCTTTGTATGAAATCATTGTTAAGTAAATTAGTTGAATATTTTCTTCTATAAAACATCACATGCAATGCACTTTTGCATTACTTATTTCATTTTGAGTAGTTTGATTTAACTCTTGCAAACTTCATGACATGTAATAGGTGATACTTGCTTGTGCAGAACACAGTCTACCATGATTAAAACTTCAATAACAAATTTCTTCTAAATTTACTGAAAACCCCATCCTAAATTATCTCAATATAGAAGTTTGCTGTAATTGACAATGAAACTTACTGAAAGACCTGTTTCTTAATTTGATTACTAGATGATTACAGAGATTGGATGCTACCACACATTATTTTTAAAATTTTTGGTTTGTTCTATTTAGTTATACATGAAAGTAGAACATGTTTTCACCTATTATATATACATGGAGTATAACATCCCATTTTTTTGGTTGCACATGATATGGCATTACATTGGTTGTGTATTCATATGTGAACATAGGAAAGTTATGTCTGATTTATTCTACTGTCTTTCCCAAACCCAAGCACCCTCCCTTCCCCCAGCTCAGCCCTATCCAATCTAGCGAACCTCCCCATCTCCCCAAATCTCCCTGCCTATTGTGAATCAGCATCAGCATATCAGAGAGAACATTCTGCCTTTGGTATTTTGGGATTTGCTTATTTCACTTAGCATGATAGTCTCCAGTTCCATCCATTTACCAACAAATGCCATAATTACCTTCTTTTTTATGACTAAGTAATATTCTGTTGTGTATATGTATCACATTTTCTTCATCCATTAATCTGTTGAATGGCACCTAGTTTGGTTCCATAGCTTAGGTATTGTGAATTGAGCTGCTATGAACATTGATGTAGCTGCATCACTCTAGTAGCTAATTTGAAGTCCTTAGGGTGTAAATCAAGGAGTAGGAAAACTGGGTCAAATGGTGGTTCCATTCCAAGTTTTCTGAGGAATCTCCATACTGCTTTCCAGAGTGGTTGCACCAATTTGCAGCCCCACCAACAATGGATGAGTGTACCTTTCTCCCCACATCCTCACTGACATTTATTGTTACTTGTGTTCTTGATAATTACTGTTCTGACTGGAGTGAGATGAAATGTCAGTGTTGTTTTAATTTGCATTTCTCTAATTGCTAAATATGTTGAACATTTTTTCGTATTTTTTTGACTGATCCTATTTCTTCTGTGAAGTGTGTTCAGCTACTTTGCCCATTTATTAATTGGATTATTTGCTTTTTTGATGCTGAGTTTTTTGAGTTCTCTATATATTCTGGAGATTAATATTCTATCTGAGGTGCAGGTGGCAAAGATTTTCTCCCATTCTGTGAGCTCTCGCTTCACATTCTTGATTGTTTTCTTTGCTGTGAAGAAGCTTTTTAGTTTGATTTCATCCCATTTATTTATTCTTGATTTTCCTACTTGTGCTTTAGGAGTCTTGTAGAGGAATTCAGTTCCTAAGCCAACATGATAGAGTGTTGGCCTACCTTTTCTTCTAGTGGATATAGGGTCTGTAGCATAATGCTTAGGTCCTTGATTCACTTTGAGTTGAGTTTTGTGCAGGGTGAGAGATAGGGGTCTAATTTCATTTTGTTACATATGGATTTCCAATTTACCCAGCACCATTTCTTGAAGAGGCTATTTTTCTCCAAGATATGTCTCTGGTATCCTTGTCCAGCATAACTGTATTTATGTTGTTTTTGTCTCTGTGTCTTCTATTCTGTATCATTGATCTTCATGTCTGGTTTGGTACCAATTCCATGCCATTTTTATTATGATAACTCTATAATATAATTAAAAGTCTGGTATCATGATGCTTCCTGCTTCACTTTTTTTGATGAGGATTGCTTTGGCTATTCTGGGCCACTTATTTTTCCAAATGATTTCATGACTGCTTTTTCTATTTCTGTGAAGAACATCATCAGAACCATAATAAGAATTACATTAAATCCATGCAGCATGTTTAGTAGTTGAGCCATTTTGACAATATTAAATCTGCCTATCCAAGAACATGGGAATCTGCATTTTTTAAGGTCTTCTTCAATTTTTTTCTTTAGAGTTCTGTAGTTTTCATTGTAGAGTTTTTTCATCTCTTTTGTTAGTTTGATTTCCAAGCTTTTTTGAGGCTACTGTGAATGGCATAATTTTCCTAATTTCTCTTTCATTTGATTCATCACTGATGTATAGGAAGATAATTAATTTATGGGTGTTAATTTTATATCCTGTGACTTTGCTGAATTCATTTATGAACTCTAGAAGTTTTATTGTGGAGATTTTGGGGTCTTATAAATATAATATTATGTTACTGGAAAATAGGTATAGTTTGAGTTCTTCTCTTCCTATTTTATTTCATTTCTTTCTTCTAATTGCTCTGGCTAGAGTTTCTAGGACTCTGTTGAATAGAGGTGGTAAAATGGGGCATCCCTGTCTTGTTCCAGTTTTTAGAGAGAATACTTTCAATTTTTTATCCATTCAGAATGATGTTGGCCTTGCATTTAGGATATATAGCTTTCGCAATGTCGAGTTTTTTTTTTTTTTTCCTACTATCTCTAGTTTTGAGACAGATGACCTCCCCAAGAAGGCAGAAAATTTAAACAGGTCAATTTCAAGCAATGACATTGAAGACACCATAAACAAACAACCTACCAAGAAAGAAAATCCCAGGACCACATAAATTCTCTGCAGAATTCTATCAGACCTTCAAAGAAGAACTAACACAAATCCTCCTCAAATTATTCCATGAAATAGAAAGGGAGGGAATCATCTAAACTCATTCTATGAAGCTAGTATCACCCTGATGCAAAAAACAGACAAAAACCCAGCAAGAAAAGAAAACTTCAGCCCAAAATCCCTAATGAACATAAATACAAAAATTCTTATAAAATTCTGGCAAATTGCATAGGAAAACATATTTAAAAGATAGTGCCCCATGATCAAGTGGGGTTAATCCCAGGGATGCAAGGTTGGTTCAACATATGGAAATCAAGAAATGTAATTCATCACATCAATAGATTTAAAGACAAGAATCATATGTTATCTCAATAGATGCAGAAAAACCATTTGACAGAATATAACATCCATTCAAATTCAAAATGCTGGTACTCATTATTTTGGTATCAAAAATTGTGTTGAAGGATTTGAGTAATTTGAAGTAACAGTGTGTAATTCAAAATATTTGTCTTTTATGAGACCAGTATATGAAAACATGTGGCCAAGAAAATATATCTCTGAAAGTATGCATATTAATCTGGGCTGAAATTAAGAACTCAGTAGGATGAAGGAGATGAAAATTGTTCCAAGTCTAATTAAAAAGGTTGGTGTCATTAGGTTTATAACTGATATTCTAGGGATAATATACATGACAGTCAGAGTATTCAGAGGATATCACATTATTGAATACTATTTTGCTTACAGTGTTGTAAGCACTTTGGAGATACTAAATAATTTAATCTTCACAAAGTCTAGTAGAGATGGAGTTAACTATCCTCCCCTACTCAAAAATGTCTCTTGATTATCACTGCTCATTTAGTATCTGTTGTTACCTATTGGATCAGGACCCATGATCTAAAAATGACCTAGAAGATTGTCTGATAATGTCTGCATTTACACAATTTTAAAACACAATTTTTAAAAATTATTAACAAATATAGAGAAAAATGTTACTTCGGAGTGTGTATTTGTGTGCACACATTTCATTAGAAATTTAGGACTAATTAGATCTTTAAATTCAAGAAAGAGATAAAGCACTGAGTGATTAATCAAGCTAGTTTGAGTGAAAATAAACCACATGACATTTTTTCTATATACAAAAGGATCCAATTTCTAGAACCTTAACTTGCAAGTATAGTCTTTCCTAACAATTCCCGAAATTAAATCTAGAGTTGAAAACCCATGTTCATTTTTTTCCCTTGTTCTCCTTTAAAATTCAAAGTCTCCCACTTGATACATGGACCAACTCTTACTATTGATATCCTTCTTGGGGTTGGAAGACATCCCAAACTCCAAACAAAAGGCCAGTTTCAATTATTGGTGTCTCATAGTTCAATAAAGGTAAAAGAAAGCAGAAAGAAAATAGAGGAAGAAAGGATGGAAGGAAGGAAGGGAGGGATCAAGGGAAGGAGGGAAAGAGAGAATAAACAATAATAGTTGGCAATAAATTCTTCTAAAAGTCAGGTTCTTCAAATTTTTTGATTCAAAAAATTGAAGGAGTACCTGAAGGAGATATCAAATATAAAAATTAAACATTCTTTACTTTGTGACCTTTGGTATTAAACTTGAAAGAAATTTCAAGAATTTAACAATTCTGAGAAAATGAAACTTCTTCCTTTCTTATGCATTTTCTTATGTTAGTTAAATGAATTTATTAGATTTTACTCAACTAAGAATTGGAAATAAAATCAAATTTTAATAATTTATAACTTTAAGTCCTATTTTTCCTACCGCAATAGTCAAATGGATATACAAAATTATTGAATAAAAGCTCCAATATCTCATTTAAATGGACATTTCTAATAATACCTTACTTTTTATGTTTAAGTTATTCATCAAAATCTGTAATGATTTCTGGACATAGTGGCACATGCCTGTAATCCCAGCAACTAGAGAGGCTAAGGCAGGAGGATTGAAAGTTCAAGGCCAACCTCAACAAGTTAGTGAGGCTCTGAGTAACTTAGTGAAACCCTATCTCAAAATGAAAAATAAAAAGGGCTGGGGTTGTGGTTCAGTGGTTAAGCGTCCCTGGGTTCAATTCCTGTTCCAAAAAAGAAAAAAAAAAAAAAATCTGTAATATATTGATAATACTTGGTTTTGATCAATTGTTCACTAATAAAATTTAACTTCTAGGTTATTGTGGACTAAAAAATGAAAAATGAACTCAATGTATAAGTGAAAAATAAATTCAATATATTTTTATCATAGATAAATACTTAACCTCAACTGGCTCACGTCTCACAAGAAAATATTGTCATCGGCGTTAGTCAGCTTTCTGTTTATAACAAATACCTATGAAGATCAATCCATAAAAATAAGATTTAATTTTGGCTTTGAGTTTAGAAGGTTCCAGTCCATGATACGTTGGACCTGATGTTTTAGGCTTGTGGTGAGATAGCACATTGCAGTGGAGGTGCATGGTAGATCAAACCACTCATCATATGGCTGGAAAGTAAAAGAGAGGAAGAAGGGGCTAGGTTCTCATAACCTCCTTCAAGGGCATGCCCCCAATGCCCTAAGGACCTTTCATTACCCCTCCTTCTAAAGGCTTCACTCATTTCCAGTACTATTACTCTGAGAAGCAAGGTTTTACTACATGGACCATTGAGAGACACTTAGATCCAAACTATAACAATGTCATCTATATCAATTGTAAATCATCTCCCCTCCAAACATATACACACTCACATCATAGTCTCCAAGCCAATAATTAGAGTCTGTTCTCCACAAAACTTTAGTAGGAAAATATGATTCCTGCTTTCTGAGAATATAAGGAAATTGACAAGATTCGACTTGTAAGAACCCTCCAGAACCATAGTAACATTTTCATGAAGCTCAATCGGGTACCTATTCTATTATGATCTACCACTGAATGATGCTACTATGGAACTGGGCTTCCTACAACAATGGGCATGATAGTAGAGGAAAATGCAGTGAGCTAACAGTGGTAGACTGTATATAATGGCTGGAACAGGAAGCAAAGGTGAATGGGTACCAGGGTTCTCTCGTAGTGCAGATTGCCGAGATCAGACTCTTGTGGTAGAAAGGGCAAGTAAAAGGAAAACAGAGAATGAGATGTTGATTATTTTTAATGAGTGAATGCATAGTAACATATATTCAGAACGTTTTGTTGGATAAAGAATTTCATACCCCCCACACAAGAAAAATACAAGTTCCTTCCAGCCACCATTTTTCTGCAGCATTATGTCAAATATTTCATATAGTGCCTGGATAGTCAATTGTGATATTAGCAACCATTATTCCTCTTCTTGGAAGGTAGCATCAAATATCAAAATAGTAGAAGAATAAAGTGACAGTTAAGCCAAATCAGCAATTACAATCTTCACTTCCTTAACATATCAGTCCATCTTGAATAACCTTTGCTTCCTTTTTCTACAACTCATTCCATATTTCTTTCAAATTCTACCTGCACCTGGATTGGTCTTTTAATTTTTATATCCTGCTGAGAATATCTAAATTATCATCACAAAAGGATTTGTTTCCTATCTTTACCAAACGGTTGCCAAGCCATGGTACCTAGTCAAACTTTCAACTGTGCTTTCAGATTTATTGAAAGGATTAAATGAGACCATGTGCCTAAAGAAAACTATCAAAGAAAATGATAAACAATATAAAAATCATCTGTGTTTCTACTGGGTATGCACCAAGGAGAAATAGTATCTGAATCTGATATATTTTAATAGAGTCTGCCAAATAATTCTTTAAAGTGTCATGAAATTTACATATACATCCACAATACAAAGTTTTTGGGTTACTGTATCTCATCACCAACTTATGATTTATTTGTGTTTTCATTTTTAGTTGTTCTGATAGATATGCAGTAGTATAGCTGTATGGTTTTAATTTGCATTTTCCTGATAAGCAATGAGATTAAGTACCTTTCCGGCTGCTTGTTGTCCATTTGAATAACCATTTTGTGAGTCCCTTTCATATCATTAACCATTTTTTAAAAATTGAGGTGTTTGTTTTTCTTACTGAATTGCAAGACTATTGTTAGATAAATGAGTATGTGGAAGCAAAATGCACACATTCCTTTTATTCCTGCCAGATTTGAATGTGACATTAATTGGAAATACACATTTAGCATGTTAATTTTTATTGCATTAATTTTGCTGTAAGAGGAGTAAGCCTGGACCTGAAGGTGATTCTTTGAACACAGGTCTTGGTAGGTTGTCCACATAACTGTTCCTTGATACTCTGTTTCCAAGATCACTGTATTTAAGGTCTACTTTGTTTATTTCTTTGCCTGAATTCCTTAATATATTGATATCTTCCGTAGGTACATCCATCTACTTCATTTATTTTATCTAGTTATCTATGACACAAAAGCTATGTCATACATATTAATCTCCTTAATTTCCTGAAATATATTCTATGTAGGGAACATATGTCCTTAGTTTTTCTATCTTATGACTGTTTCTTTCCTTTATATATATTATAATTTTCACTTTAATCACTTTAATGAACATTTAGGAAGAAATAATAGATAATATTAAGGTGTCAATTTCCCTACAAAGGCTTGAATTCCTGAATTTCTTGTATATTTCATATTATTTTTCTGCATGCACTCTATATTCAAAGATTTTTGAATGTTTCCAGTACCTATTGTCAAACAAAAATCTCAGTTTTTGCATTGCATACAATATTCTCAAAATCTGATCACTACCTGCTTCTCTTCATGGTAGTAAGGGAATATTGAGTTTCCCTCCTATCCTGGGTTCTTTCTTCCTTCTCACCTGTGAGTAATTCAGCTTCCTAAATATCTCTTCTATTTTAAAATATTTTGTGATTCTTCCATGGTAACTAGTCAAACTTTTAACTGCGTTTTCAGATTATTTTACATATGCTTTATTAGAAATATTCTATATTCAGCCAAATTGCTAAGTACATCTTCTATCTAGTTCTATTAGTTTCATTTAATTAATGGACTATACTAATACCAAAAATGTGGTTTATCTCACTCTGCTTCACAAACTGATCATTTTAACCAAGCATATTTTTAAAAAATCACATTTAATGCATGGAAACTTGTCATTATGATTATAATATTTAATAGCTTTTTGTAGAGATAGTGCCATGGAAAATATGAAACTGTGGAAGTACACGTTTATTTTATAGAACTGTTTAAAATTTTTAAAACTTCTCATATTTAAAATATTTGTATAAAAATGTTATTCTCTACATTTATTAGCTTGATGAATTTGACATTGAGATTTTTAATGTTGCCTATGAATTCAAATATTGGTAAGGTGTTTTTCTATAGCTGGTATATAGTACATTTATGTGGGTTGACATCATTTCACTCAGAAAAAAAAATACATTGCATAAGATTATCCAGAGTAAATGAAAAGATTCAAAGGTATCTACTAATGAAAGCAGTGCCTGTCTCTGGTCTATATTTTTGTACTATGTTGTAGCTCACTGAGGTTCTGCCAGCAGAGTTGTTTTACTTTTGTCGGCTAAAACCTGGTACCTTTTACCCCAAAGAACTCCACAACTTTTATCTCTTCCTAAGGTTTGAACAACGTGATTCCACAATCCTTAAAAGATTAGAAAACACAGGTGGTTATAAACTAGGAACAACATCCAATTCCATTAGTTTCATAGTTTATATCAAAGGCTATTTCTGCATGAAATCAGGGAGGAAAAAAGAAAAAAGAATGTTTCATGAACAAAAGGACAGTATTATAAATTAGAAATCTAAAAACTGCACAGTTTTCTTCAGGCTCAATGGTCTTTTAAGGCAATGATGACTCCCTAAGGAATGCCTATGTTTATGAGCCCCTGACAGTGTTTTTGAAGGGGAAATGCCTGTTTTAATGTCATAGAAATATCATCAACATGTACCTGAGGCAGCTCTCAACCAGTGCTCGTTTCTTTACTGACTCTTATTCTGTCTGTTTGAAAGACAGTTGCCAGTCTAAGATACATGTTGTGTTGTTACCCATTTTGAGAAGTCCTATTATCTCATCATTTTCCTCTTCACAGATGCATATTTCAAATCATTAAAACATTTATTTTTAAGAGAAAAAGATCTACTAATACAGTAATATTTTGTTTAGGTAGCCTAAAACAAAAACACTTTGACTCTTAGTTATTTTACCTTTGTATAACCAGAAATTTAAATTTTAGAATTGCTAACTGGTACTACATAAACATCAGAATCTGTTATTTTACTTATTTGAATATATGTATTTATATAGTCATTGAAATCATTTTTTCTCTTTATAAATGTTTTTGAATTATGGGAAATGTAGACAATATAAACTTTTAAAAAAATTTTTAATTCAATGTGCTCAATTTACCTTAATTGTCTAATTATCAGAACAATTCAAATCACAGTAGAGCACAACACAGTCAATACGATAAATGCATGGCTACATAACACTGGGTTGTTAAGGTTGGAATGGCAGAATAATAAAAACTACAGCAGTAATAATAGTACCAGTAAATTAACTTTTAAGTATAATTTGAACTTTAATTTCTTTAAATCATACTAGCCAGAGTCCTCATCCTACTGTTATATTGTGAGGTCCATTCATTCATTTTTACTGCCGGCCTGTCATAAATTGGCTTATACATCCACTCAGGCATTGAGCAATAGCACTGTAATGAAGGTAATATACAAAAGCCCACTCTTAAAAATAAAAATAGGACACATTCAGAAGTTAAGAAAATTGTTCGAGATCATACTCTTTATAAGTGAAAAACCAGGCTTTGAGGCCACATTTCTAACTACTTCCCTTTACTGCACTAATTTTAATGATAAAATTTTAGATATCTGTTTAGGTGAATTTTTGCTGGCTTTACAATAAAAACAGGCAAAGATGTTGTACGTCAATGGAGATTACCATTTCCACTGAAAGTATAGAAACTTTCTTTTTAAATGAAGACAAAGTGAGAAGAGTGTGATCTTTTAAAATCTCTCTTCTGAGAATATTTTATTCATGAAAAGTATGTTTTTGTGCTACAAGACAAGCCAAAGGAAAGCATTTTAAATTTAGATTTCCTTATTCAGCATACCTTTTGATATGCAATAATTTCTTTTAGAGTGCAATGAATGTTAATAATTACATACATAACAATCTGACCAGATGTTTACATTAGATGGAAGGAAATATAAAATTGCAAAAAATGTGATAATAACACATTCATGTAAAAATGATTTAAAATAAACCCTGCTAGTTACTTTATGAATGAAAAAGAGACTTCTTTATAAAGTTATAAAAGGGGATTATCTCTCTCTCCCTATAATTTCTTAGAGGATATAAGTTTTGCATCTAAATAACAAAAAGAACAAAAAAAAAACCTTAAAAGAGCATGAATACTACTGTCTGTGCGTGCATAAGTGTATGTCTGTGTGTCTGTGTTCCACATTCTTTTCCTACAAAGCTGTTATGAACATATGGTAAACATATCAATAATAAAGAAAGAAACAATAATGAATAACAAGAAATAAAAGCAATGCTAGAAAAAGGCAAAAGGTGTAGAAAAAGAATATATAAGCAAAGCAACTATTTTGTCAAAAATATCTACTTGGTCAGGCAAACCTCTCATATTAAATCTTCATTTTGTACAATTTCCATCTTTGTATCATCAGTCAGAATTTTTTGAATTGAACTATGTGCCAGATTCTAAGCTTGATGCTGAAGAGAAAAAACTGAATAAAATATGACATCCTCTCTCAGAGAGCCCACAATAAAATGAGAGGCAGGTGTGAACAACTTATTGTAAATAAAATATGGTGAGCAGAGGTACAAACCACGTACTACAAAAACATCGAGTGAGGATATTCACAGAAAGATTCAGTGAGATACAAGCATTTGAGCTCAATTTTGAATGTGAATAAGAGTTTACCATATGGATCAGGGAAGGGGACAATTTCCAGTGAAGGAGAACAGCAGAGACATCATAGAAAAGATGAGAAAAAGGGTGAGGAACAAAGAGGAGATTTCATCATGGAAATACATTGTGCTGAGAGAAGGAGAGCATGAAACACACAAAATCAAACTAAAAAGTCTGTGGGTATGGGCTTCACCTGTAGGTGTTAATAAGCTAAGAGTGTTTTTAAATGAAGCAACATTACCAGATTTGCTTAATCGGTAAGACATCTCTAGAAGCCTTAATAAAATTCTTATTTTTCTGTCTTCATGCAAAAACTGATCGTTAGCTCACACTTTATGTCCTTTAGAAGACATAGCTGACTCAATGGCACCAGTTCTGGAAGAAGTTGGAGAAGAGACAAGTCAGTGGAGAACAATGGATGAGGGAAAAAAATGAGGGTAGAGGACACTTTATCTCCCTCTCTGTATAGACTTCTGCTTACTTCCACATTGCCCTGTCTCAATCACGGAAATATAGACAGTGATTCCAGACTTTTTCTCTATCCTTAAGTAATTTCATCTTCCCAGTAATTTCAATAACCACAAAAATGACTGAGATAGTGACACATCCTGATAACTCTGGACCCAAACCCTTTGAACACCTTCCACACCCTTATTCACACACAACTTCCATGAAGCAAGACACACTGACAGCTCAGGGATAAAATTTGTGCAACCTTCTCACTGACCAACTCTTCTTCTTAGGGAATAATCTCATGATCTCCATTGTCTCTTTGATATCTTTGATACCTTTGTGGTAGTCTTTTAAGTGACAAAGTTAGAAAATTTCCATAAGAGAAGTGATAGAACACTTAATAGACAGCTTTGGTGAAAGAAGGTCTACATTTTCTTTTACAATCAGGTAAGGTTTCATTAAGAAGACTGAATTGAAGTTTTAGGCATCAACGTATTTTCCAGGAACACAATTAGAGGGAAAGTTTCCCTGCAGAAGAAATACAAGGCGCAAAGCAGCACCCTGTGGGAATGCATGACCTTGAAACCAGAATTGAGAACAGGCAGTTAGTGTAGAATAGGGAATCCCCTCAAATGGAGGAATGGAGGCCATTGGAGTATGGGGAGTTGGAGACTGACCCTGGGAAATTGGAATGTCAATGTCTCCAGAGCCCTTTTAATCACCAAGGTTACCTGCCTAACGCCCCTCCCAAAACGCTACAG
Organism: Glaucomys volans; assembly: GCA_020662805.1. Lineage (NCBI taxonomy): Eukaryota > Metazoa > Chordata > Mammalia > Rodentia > Sciuridae > Glaucomys > Glaucomys volans. The sequence goes on along the minus strand of JAJEJO010000793.1, from coordinate 468,666 downwards.
GCAGGGAGTTGCTAATTAACATCCCCCCTAGGTCCCTACCTGCCTGAATCCTCTCTGTGGCCATTCCCCCTGCCATCTGCTTCTCACCTTTTTTGCTATGTCTCTATCAATTCCGGCGCCTAGTCACATAGGCAGGAAGGACAAAGATAAGGGGGAAAAGAAGAGAACAAAGGACATCCAAATCTATAAAAGATGGAGGGTGCGCTCACTTCTTAGGATTCTAGAACATCAGCCATGGCCCCCTTCTCCCTCCCAGGAGAAGTATGTATTACTACTTTTAAATAAAATCTGCTTAATATATGCTTGCCTTGGTATGCTTCTCTGACATTATACTTCAACATCTGAGGAAGCAGAACTCATCACCCATAAACGGTGGTAACAACCTGATCCTAATAATCAAATTTATACTACTAGTCTATACAGTGAAAATATCTACAGTGGGTGTGTGCTCAATATACTAAGAGCCAGGGCATAAAAATATAAAATGGCGTCAGTGTCATACAAGGAAGCTAAAATATTAACACCATAGACTATTTGGATCCATAAAATAATTCTGAGTACAAAATGGTTAAATCATTTTTACAAATGGTAAAACATTCTTCTGACTTCTAATCTATTCCTTTTCTTTCTAATAAATCTATTTTTTGGTACTGGGAATTACTACTGAGATCCCCATTTCCCTCCTCCTCACCCTCTGCTTTTTTAGTGGGGTGGGGGAGGCAGTTGCTTAGTACCTCACTGAATTGCTGAGGCTGGCCTTGAACTTGTGATTCTCCTGTCTCAGCCTCACCAGCCACAGCCACAGGGTTTACATGCATGTAATCACTCCCACTGCTCTAATCTATTTCTTTGACCTTCCTGTCTCAGTCTTAATTGCCTTTTATCTTAGCAGTCTTACAAACTCTTCCTGTAGACCAATGCTAAGAACCTGAATTTCCAGTCCTAAACTTTACCCTGGATTTTAGGAATATTTATCTCATTATCTTCAGTATATCTCCATTAGGATGCTGTTAGAGAGACACCTACCTCCATGTTTTCTGTGGAAACTCCCAAACCCTTCTCTCTTCCCTGATCTACCTTCACTAGTTATAAAGTACCCACAAGGTCACATGAAAGTCAAATTTGTGAGGATCATACTTAACTCTTTAACTTACCATCTATACCTTATTTTTTTTTAATTCTACCATTTTGTCTTCTAAATATTTTTCAGCCATGATGACCTTTCTCCTGTAACATCAATACAACTGCTCTGTTTTAAACTTTCGTTCTCTCTTCCCTGACCAATATCCACTTGATGTACTTATCTGTACTACCAGTTTACCCTCATTGAAATTGTAAGATGAATGAAAAGGAAAGGATTTAAGTGGACATGTAGTGGGAGGGTATTTGTAGAATCTAAGCAATAGACAATAATAACAGAAGATAAAAGGTAGTAATTGTAGCAACAAAAACCCTCTAAGGTGCTAATAATATTTAGGAATGGCAGATAAATGTTTATTTTTCTAGTTTTGTTAAGGCAGGTATACACTTTCAGAATGTAAAGGTAACTCTGAGGGACTAATAAAACAATAAATAACTTCTGAAAGAAAGCACAGTCAATCCCTAGAAGGCAGAGAAATAAAAAAGAGAGGTCATTATACATTCAGACATTTTTTTCCTGGTCTAGATCAACTACAGTTTTATCAATTATAGTTATATGTATAATTATGCATGCATATCCATATATGATTGCCTTAAGGGGAAAAATATGTATAGGTATGTATGCATAATTATACATAAAACTGTATTTGATATATCATTTCTATAAGATAATATGAACAGGGAAAACTTCACAAAACTAAACTATGATTATGTTATTGGAAGAAAACAAAATTGTACAAATTCTTGCTACATAAATCTGATGGTGCAATATATTGTCATCAGACAAATAATAATGCCAAGGTAAATCTTAGCTTAATTTCCTAAAATCAACTCTACAAGTTGAAAATCAATGAAATTTTATATGTCTTTGAATTAATATAAGAACAGAACACTATTTCTAAAAATTATATTGGATGTGTATTGTGGAACCATGATCTCAAGAAAAAAATATACAATACTCTGATTTTAATCCATATTAACAAAAAAATCTCAAAGTCACATGGGCTTCCTCATTATACTTGTGTATAAAACAAAGTCACAAATAATGCTTTAGATTTCATGTTAAAATGTATTTCTACTGTTTTTGGTGAAAATAATGAAACTACTAAGTACTAAACACATGTTAGATATGTAATATGAAAGATTTTCAAATACTTTATGTGTGGCTGTATGTAATATATGGTTGTACACAGTTATATTCATATGTCATATAATTTTGATGCTCACAATATTTTTTTAAGAATTGCCCACATTTTTGAGAGGATAAAGGAAGCACACAAGTTAAGTGACTCTCTGAAACTCAAAGAATTAGTTAAGTGACGAATGTCAAATTCAAGCTGAGATTTGACTGATTTCAAAGGTGAGGTTTTTCATAAATGTGTGCAAGAGGTGGATAACATTATTTTTTAAAGTTACTGTTATCTATGGGCATCAAAGCAGATGATTTTCATATTATTTATCGTGTTACAAATTTATGAGCACATAAGTTTAATACTGTTCAGATCTGGGGCCTTCTGGGAAACTGAGGCAGCATGAAGACGCCCCTTCAAATCCAATTCTTGAGATCAAGTCAGAATGATTTCAGACATGTCACTTAGAGTTATAGGAATGAGTTTAATTAAGGGAAAGGAATAGGGAAAGGGGCCACTCTCAGAAAAGAGAGTGGGTCTTCTCCTGCACTCCAGTTTTATTGGAGATTCCAAAGGGGTTTCCAGAGAGTCCTGCCCAGGTCCACCTCTTGATTTCTGACTGACAGCAAGATGATATCAGACTTTCAAATCCCCACTGCCATGACAACTCTAGGTTACCTTGGCCCAAGCTAACCAGTTCTAACTGGATTCTTTTTAAAAATTTGTTCTAATTAGTTATACATGACAGTAGAAAGCACTTTAATATATCATATATAGATGCAGTATTATTTCTCTTTCTTCTGGTTGTACGTGATGTAGAATCCCACCAGTCATATAGTTATATATGTATATAGAATGTCTGCTTCATTCTACCGTCCTTCCTACACCCATACCCCCACCCTTCCCTTCACTCCCCTGTACCAATTTAAAGTAAGTTTATTCTTCCCTAGCCCTACCCCCCACTTATTGTGAATTAATCTAATTGGAATCTAAATGGATTCTTAACCATACGTTGTTACAGATTTTATGGTTAGGAGGAACTATCCTCATATCCCAGAGTTTCAGGATCTGATCACAAAAGTCTTCCCCACTTCATGGAAACTTGGGTTCTGCTTATCAACATTATTTTGGGCCAGCATTTCTCCTGCAGTAAACATGTAGTTTGTTGAGAAATGTGACATATCCTGCCCACTTAGGCCAGGCAGGGATGCAGGTAAATTGCTTCTTAGGAAAGAAAGTATGTAGGGGTCAACACAGTGGGCCTGCTCTATAGAATTATTCCCTTAACCACCATTTGCATATATCTGTCCCCTAATAATGGTAAGAAAATATAAAAAGGATTGCAAAATTTGTTCTATAAAAGACAAGATAGTAAATATATTTGGCATTGCAGGCCATATGATCTCCATAGCAACTATTCAACTCTGCTATAGCATGAAAACAGCCACAAAATACATAAATAAGTGAGTGTGGTTATTTCCAATAAAACATCATTTACAGACAGTGAAATTTGATTTTCAAATGAGTTTCACATGTCAAGAAGTATTTTTCTGCATTTTTTCAATCATTTGAAAATGTAAATCCATTCTTTGCTTATAATCTATTCAAAGATGGACAGAGATTCAGGATATAGTCTGTCAGTGTTTGAAATAAAGGATAATTTAGCTATACAATCAGGTACACAAAATATAGGGCTAAAATATTTGTCAAAACCTATTTTGGTTTTCTGTCTGCTAAAAGGATTAAAGTTTCCTTTAGAGTTTAGCTTCATTCTATGAAGGAAAACAAATAGATATTATTAGGAAATGAAAGACTCCTGAGATCTGAATAGAAATCATTAGAAAAAGTGACCCCTGAAATCTGAATCTGCTCTGCTCACTGCATTTCTTCAATGAAGTAGTCACCTTTCTCTTCCCTCAACCATCACCATTCCGACAAGCCCTACCTGTCATACCACTTCCACACCCACGTCTTCTCTTATTGTCACACCTATAAGAAACATAGTAAGTTTTACTATCACACAGAAGTAAAAGTCCCAGGGACATATTTAGCATGTTGATATTTTCTACTTGGTTCATTTTTTCTTAATTTACTTCATGATTCTAATATTAAAAATAATATGCTATAATTTTCCAGTGACTCTCAAAAACATGCTGATAATGTGCTTTGAAACTTAAAAAAATATGGTCAATATAAATAACAAAATTTAGAATCTCAAATCAGATTTTAGAACTAGAAGTCATGGTTCTTACAACTGGTTGCCAGGGCAACTGCCAAAGTGGAAGGGTTCCCCAAAGTTCTACTAATTGATGACAACTCTAAAAGTCTTCCCTAAAAATTAAAAGAGAATAAAGGGGGAATGCTCAAAGCACTGAAATCTCTTAAAAGCTCACAAGAGAGATGTGTCCTCTACATTAAAGGGAAAAGTCATTTGCCTTTTCTTTGAAAAGAAAAAAAGGGATCTAGCTATCAATAATAAAGATGTTTTTACAACTGTCTATAGCATGTTATTATTTCAAAATCTAGATTGTAACATATTTTAAAGCCAAATCAGCAAATGATAAACCTTTGATTCATCAACTTTCAGCTCTGACAAGGTGTGAGACTCTTAAGTTTTTACATTCTCAATGACTGTAATTAACATGATTCCTTGAAAATAAGATCTTAAGCATTTTTTTTGTTTCCGCCTTTTGTAGGAAAGCTCAGACAGCAAGCCTTTGAAAGAGATCTTTTATCTTTGACTCTTCTCAGCAATTGAGTCCTGCCTTTCTTTCTGACTGTTTTTCTCATTAACAAAACAAAATAGAAAATTTACTAATGTTTCGGGGATGTACAAGATTTTTGGTAGATTAAGTCACAAGGCTTTTTATTTTAAAATGATGAATTGTTAAAATTTTATGTCCAGAGTTCTCAATTGAAGTTAACTAAACTTTAATTATAGTTAAGTAAGATTTGAGTTGCTTAATTATATTACTACTGATTTTATAGTAGACAAAAAATTTATATAGACAAAAATTGGTACTGTTATTGGATGTCCCAGCAGTATAAATGAAAGGCTTGTCTAGGATTTTCTATGGATCCTTAGGGTTGGTTTCACTTTTGAGATATTCTTTTGTGTGACAGGTTTTTAATCCTATAACCTATTCTGCACTGCTCTTGGAAAGGACAAATACAAACTCCTTTCAGTATGGCTTGTCAGAGCAGAGTGAACCCATCTTCTATGACCCTAATTCTTCAGTAGCTCTCTGCTGCAGCTGAGGGCTGGTCACCTTTCCATTGTGATTCCTTTGGAGTCCTGGACTCAATGCACTGTTCACAATGGTAGAATTTGGACATCTAACTAGGAGTAGAAACTTTGAAATCATTCTCAAATCATAGCACAGTGGTTCAAATAAGCCCCTTACAATTTTTAAAAAGTCTACTGTGTTGGTCTATAAATATATTGTGGTATTCTTACTAAAATGTATATACATCTATCTCTTCTACAAAAAAGGTACATAAATCTATCTCTTCTTCAAAAATGCTAAGATTTAGGTATATGTTCAATATTGCACATACAATTGTTCTTTGATGTTCTTCTAATATTCAAATTTTTTTTCTTATTTCTACCACTTCGAAATTTCTCCATGTGCTAACTTTATATTTGCATGATTTTACCACTAGACTATATAGATGAAATACATTTAAAATGAATCAGTAACTGCATGTTCTCCTATTATGGGTATGAGTTTTATCAATAAGAAATGAATTGTTATCATTAATTATACTGGAAATAGCTGGTTTAATGTAGATATAAAAATGTGCCTAACATCTGTCATTTGCAGTTTAGCTGTCCAGAGAAGAAGGAAATATAAGGATTAGAGTAGTATTGACTGGGTCAGCATGGACTGCAACTATGTAGGGGAAATTGATATGAAACTGAAATAGCCTCACATGGCTTATTTTCAATGGCAGAATCTCCCACTAGAATACTTGTAAAATATCTTAAATGGTCACTGTATTCTGGGTTTGTAGTAGACAGTAGGTGTCAAGAAGCAATGTATGAAATCCAAGAAATAGAATCATAATAAGACTGATTTTCTTGACAAAAATCTAAGGGGGAATAAACTTCTATTTTTGATTTTTAAAGGTAAAGCTGGGCAATCCATAAAGAAGCTTTCTTTGCAATCCATAAGACCTCTATTTGGCTCATTTGGAAGGCCAGAGTTTTCTTCGAGAATCTGTAGTTTAGCAGACCTCTTAATGAGGAACTTTTCCCATTACAACTTTATGGTTCATTTGTATTTTCTATAGTCTAAACTATATACTTTATTGCCTGATCACACTGCAATGAATTACAAATTAAAATGGATTATGAAAGAACAAAAATTAAAGACATTGCTCAATATTACAAAGAAGGGGGCTGGGATTATGGCTTGGTGGTAAAAGCACTTGCCTAGCATGTGTGAGGTACTGGGTTCAATTCTCAGCACTGCATGCAAATAAGTAAACGTTCATCAACAACTAATAAAATATTTTTAAAAACATTTTATGCAAAGAATAGATCAATAGTTCAAATGTATGTAACAATTTGTTGTACATTGATAATTATTTTTTAAATTCTTAGTGAAATTTTTT
>JAJEJO010000793.1:406826-461379 GCA_020662805.1 Glaucomys volans | reverse complement strand
TTTTTTCATAAATCTGTTGATTGCTTGTAGATCTTCCTCTGTAAAGTATCTGTTCATTTCCTTGGCCCATTTATTGATTGGGTTATTAGTTTCTTGGTATAATGATTTTTGAGTACTTTGTAGATTCTAGAGATTACTGCTCTATCTGAAGTGTGTGTGGCAAAGATTTTCTCCCACTCTGAAGGATCTCTCTTCACATTGCTGATTGTTTCCTTTGCTGAGAAAAAGCTTTTTAGATTGACTCTATCCCAATCATTGATTCGTGCTTTTATTTCTTGCGCTTTGGGAGTCATGTTAAGAAAATCTGGTCCTAGGCCAACATGATGAAGATTTGGACCTATTTTCTCTTCTATTAGGTGCAGGGTTAAAGAAAGTCTGAGAAGATGGAACGATCTCCCATGTTCTTGGATAGGCAGAATTAATATATCAAAATGGCCATACTACCAAAAGCGCTATACAAATTCAATGCAATTTCAATTAAAATCCCAATGACGGACCTTATAGAAATAGAGCAAGCAATCATGAAATTCATTTGGAGGAATAAGAGACCCAGAATAGCTAAAACAATTCTTAGCAAGAAGGGCGAAGCAGGGGGTATCACAATTCCAGACTTTCAAATATACTACAGAGCAATAATAACAAAACAGCATGGTATTGGCACCAAAATAGACAGGTAGATCAATGGTACAGAATAGAGGACACAGAGACAAACCCACATAAATACAGGTATTTCATACTTGACAAAGGAACCAAAAACATACAATGGAGAAAAGACAGCCTCTTCAACAAATGGTGCTGGGAAAACTGGAAATCCATATGCAGCAAAATGAAACTAAACCCATATCTCTCACCCTGTACAAAACTCAACTCAAAGTGAAAGTATTTTAAATAAATGCTTTTTATAAGTTCACTATTTCTAACACCATAAATCCTTTCCTTAAATATAAAAATTATATAACCCAAATAAAGAGGGAATATTTTAAGTAGTTCTTTCATTTTTAAAAGCTCAAAATGTAATGCCCCAATATTGGTACTTTAGAGGAGGTCGTCTATTTGGGTGAGATTTATACAGCAGAAAGAAAGAGAAAATGGATTAGATATTAGAGAAACCTTTGATTTGAATACTAGAGCATCAACTGAGCATGGTTTTATACATTTTATCATTTAATGACTAGGAGGTTTTTAGGCAGTAATATCTGTGACAGTCTCTGAGAAAAGTAAATTTCAAGTTAGATTTTGAAGATAGTAATGAGCTTAAATTAGTAGATCTTGGCACAGAAATATTGGGATCAAATTTTAGTTAAGTAGCAATTACTGGGATAAGGCAAAGAAAATCAAGATTAGGTAATTAGGTTAGAAAAGACTATTGACCAACCATATAGGTCCCATACAATATTAGTGGATTAGGATAGGTAGTTTACCTGGGTTAGATTTATATGACCAAAGAACAGATGAATGTTTTGATATTAGAAATCCTTAAAGAAGGACAAAAATAAAATTGTATCTGTTAGATAATAAAGATGCCTTGTAGGTGGGCTAAAACAAAGCATGCCATCTATAACTATGCATAACCAAAACAATGGTTAACTAAATGAATATTGACCATTTAATTTTAACTATTTGCTTAGTATCATATAATACATATAATAAGATTTCCAGACTTAATTGCTTTTCATTTCTTCAATCCAGTGAACAGAATATGGAGCTCAAAAATCTTCTCAAACTTGCAATAGAATTATTTATGAAAAATCATTAGTGCTCTTCAGCAGGAAAAATATATATATTTTACAATTGATAAGGCTTTGCCAATCAGCTATGCATTTTTTTAAAATATGAATTTCAATCTCACTCCAAAGAGAAATTTTTGATGATTAACTGACTGAGAAATAAAAAAATAAACTTTCTATAAGATGGCAGATAAGAGTATCTGTATAATTGTACGGAGGTAGAGATTTCTTAAAAATATCCAAAAATTTGTACTCTTTTGATTTATATAATCAATTACATTATCTTCATGGTAAGAAAGACTTTTTTTTTCACCTAAAGTTAGTATGAAAGTGAAAAGGTGTAACCTACTGTTAGAGAAGCTATTTGGAGCAATGTGTCTGAAGAGTTCGTAATATATATAAAGAAAGCTTCCAAATAAATAACAACAGCGTTAGCCAAGATAATTTTAAAAAATAGGAAAATTCACATACCATAACAAAAGTTACCTAAAAGGCCAATAAAGATGAGAAAATATGTAAAATGGCTTTATTCATCAGGGGAGAACAAACTAAAAGTTTAAAATGACCCTACTGAACAAGCAATAGAATACCGAAGAAAGATAAACATGTCAAGTATTGGTACATATGGAGAGTAATTCAAAGTATCATATGCTGTTTGCCAGAGATCAAATTCATATAAACATCTCACACACTATTTGACAAAACCTGCTTATGCTGAGTAATCAGAATCCTTGATCCAGTAATTCTGTTCTTTAGTATGTAACTAATGGAAACATATCCTTATGTTCATTCAATACTAATAAGAGAATTTACAAGTCACAAGTTAAACAAATATTGTAATCCACACAAATATCCATCAATATTGGAATGGAAATTAAGCTGTGGTATAGCAATTCAAAGAATGGGTAAGATTTAAGACACAGAAAAACGAATACACTACAATTACCATAGGACATCATGGATGTGTTTCTAAAACAAAAGGTTGAGCAAACCAAGACAGTCATAAAAGAGTGATATTTTGTAATTCTATTAAGCTTGAGGACACTTGTGTTCATAATAATTATGTGAGAAGAGGCACTGGAGATGGAAATTTAGGGTATATGGGGGTTGATTAACTTGCAAATTTCAGAAAGCAGTGATGCAAGGGTGATGAGGTAAAAATGGAAAGATTATTTGGAATCAAGTAATGGAAATAGAAAGATAATTGAGATGCTGGTAACTGTGATCTTTGAATGCTATTCTACCAATGTAGATGCCCTTCAATAGAAGAATGGATAAAACTGTGGTATATATATACACAATGGAATATTACTCAGCCATAAAGAAGAATAATAGTATGGCCTTTATAGATAAATGGATGGAATTGGAGAATATCATGCTAAGTGAAATAAGCCAAGCCCAAAAAAACAAAGATCAAGAGTTTTCTCTCATAAGTGGGTGATGGTACATGATGGGGGTGGCAGGGTGGGAGGTACGAGAACAATTTAAGAACCTTAGATTATGTAGAGGAAAATGAGAGGGAGGAGGGGGCAGGGGTGAGGAAGATGGTGGAATGAGACAGACATCATTACCCTATGTACATGTATGATTGTATGAATGGTATGAATCTACATCGTGCACATGAAATGAAAAGTTGTACCCCATTTGTGTACAATGATTCAAAATGCTGTCCGTACAAATAAACAAAATAATAAAACAATTAAAAATAAAAATAAAAAAACCTCAAACAGTATGTTGGAGATAATAATGCACTGCAGAAGGTTTTTGATAAAAGGAGAATGATGGAATTTTACCTGTTTTTATGGAGACAAATTCAATGTCAGTATGAAGAACAGACTAAGAAGATTAGAATCCACAAACCTGGAGGTTAGTTGGATAGCCATAACAACAAATAAACCACATGATGAAAATCTGAACCAGGACATTAACAAGAAGAAATTTCAGAAAAAAAAAAAAAGGCAGGTAATGTTCAAGGCATAGTATATGAAAATTAACAGAGTGTAGCAGGAGATTAGATATGAGGAATGAATTAACTTTTCTATTTTTAACCAATGAGATAGGCAAATAAAGAGTCCCATTAACAGAAATAAAAATATAGAGAAGAAATCCCTTTGAGAAACAACAGAATTCAGTTTAGAATGCTGATGTTTCGTTTACTCAAGTTGGTAACCATACCAGTTTGAACTGGCATTGAAGAGTTGAAATTTAGAAAGCAGGTTAGGATGAACCTCTACATTTGGTAGTTTTGCCAGAAAGTTCATTTGTGAAATCATGGAATGAGCTAAAAAGATAATAACGTTTATTATCATCTTCTAACATTTTATTATACAAAACTTAATTTTAGTTAACTAAAATGTGTGTATTTTTCTGGATTTGCTAATATGAAGTCACATTTCAGATTAATTTATGAATTCACATAAAGGACCCAATATTGTGCTTAGCACAAAGTATTAATTTACCAGTAATTTTTGGTTATCTGACTTTTGAATATCTGATTAATGACCTTTTGTAGGTCCTTATTAATTGTGAATGCTAAGAACTTTTAAATATTAAGATTACTTTCACTCAATTCTTCAAAAATATATAACAGAACAACACATTATGTATTTAATTTTTATTGTAGAAAATTTGTTTCAACACTTGGTTCTAAAAAACATAGATCTTGTCATCAAATAAAATCTGGTTACCAGAAATACTAAGGATACTTAGAACTTATATGTACTTATTATTCCCCATGTAGATTATTGAATTAAGCTTCAATTTATTCTCTCTTTCTATGGTCTAATTGTATATTTCTTTTTTCTCCCATATGTTCAATAATCACTCTGTTCTCTGTGATTTATATACCTGCTTCTGTGTGGCTTTTAAAATTTTTCTTCAGGTATTCTTTTTGTCGTTATTCCACATCATTGCTATTTCTGAGGATTCCTACTATCAGGATTTACTGAACTAGGTATACAATAAAAAACAAGATTTTAATACGGGAAAGCTGGCTGTGTTCCTAGAGCTCATCATTAGGGATATTATTTTATTGTTTAGGGAATCATCCTTCCATGATTATCAGATAATTTGTTAATCCATATAAGTGATTTTCCCAGAATTGGAAACTATACATTAAAATGTAACAATGTGATTTTGTTTTTGTCATTTTAATGCTAATTTTTACAAAAGGAATAATGAATTTTGTTGCTTATCATATAATACAGAGCATAATTTTACCTCAATTTAATGAATCAGGACTTTTATTACTAATATTAGTTGGCTCTAATTTCAATGTTGTCAGTATCCAGTTCTTTTTAGTACCTTAACTACTATCCCTGATTCACTCAGCATCACACATCATTAGGATTACTGTGAGACCTGCTGACTTCTCTCTCAACTTTTCATGCTCACTGTAGTCTGTTGTCCAAGAAGCTGAAGTGACCCTTCGAAAGTTCAAGTCAGATCCTGTCACTCTTCAGCTCAGAAGAGAACAATATCTTTCAATTGATTCTCAGGATGGTCTACAATGTCTTCCATGTTTCAACTTCCCATTACAGCTCACATTTCCTTCTGTAGCACCTTCTGGACAAGAGGCAAGCTTTCTTTACCCTAGCTATATTATCTGGTTTTTACAGTTTATTTCATCCTTATCAATGCTTCAATCATCTAATCTTTGACACACTCACATCCACACACGCACATATACAGACATATTTCTAATTTCTATATTTGAAGGTGCTACCAAATTCTGGTAGTAATTGTAAAAATATGTCAAAGTGATATTTAAAATTAGCATGCAGAGCCTCTGAATGGTAACCTGAAGAACTATTTTTAAGGGAAGTGTACACTTTTTGCAGATCAACGAATGACTAAAATTTATTGCTTTTATGTATTTAAATATTTGACATTAGTGGAAAAGTAATTTCAATAAATTAGAGTATCATTTTCTATGGAAGACAAATGGCACTGATGAAAACTATTTCTGTATTGAATAGGAAGGGTTAAACCTCATCTGTTGGTGAACTAATTTTCTAGTTACATTGTTTCCATTTTGATTTTTAAAGAAATAAATTTGTGAACCCTGGAAAATGGACTTAAAATGTCATTTAAAGCATTTAGCACATTCTCAGTAGCTTTAAAAAATGAAATTAAGAAAATAGATTTACAAAGAAAACAATAGGATATGTTATCTGCTCTTAAATTATCAGAATCAATCCTATTTAGAAAGCTGAAAACTGAATTTTAAGATATAGAACTAAGAAAGAATTATGAAATGTTGGCTCTAGTTGTAATGAATGCTTTCACCTTATTCCCTTATTACTGTGTTAAGTACCAAAATTAAATTAGTTATCTTCTCTTCATTGGAATTCTAATGAAGTGTTAACAATGCCAAGAGTACCATGATAATTTGTTGTATGGTTTAGTGTAAGCAACATTTTATTTTTAGTATTTCAAATGTAATAATAATCATAATATGTTATATTTGAATAGCTCCAATATCCAGCAGAAAATCCCTAAACATAAGTAATACATGAATTTAGAAATTACTATATTATCTACAGAAATAAAGACATAAGATAATTGAACATAGCATTGATTGAATAGTTTGACAGTACTGTGTGTTCTTTGCTTGAGTGGTTGACTTAATTAGTCTCATTTATTGCAACCTATTTAGATTGCTCTAAAATAGAAAAACCCAGATGATAGCGAATGAATTAAGTCAAGCAAGAATTGTATCATATTGAATGTTAAAACAGAGATATAGTCTTAGAGCCTCAATACTAAATAGTGGAATGTTTTAAGATATGTTCATTGTATATATAATGTTTGACACTGAATAACCCAGTGACATATATTCTCCATAACTGAAAGTCAAATATCTCCAATTGTCAAATATCAGTCCATTGAGATATTATATAGAATTCATAGTATATTATTCCCTCTTTTTAAAAATATTTCTTATTTGTTATAATTACTTGTATATGACATTAGAATACATTTATAATTTCAATAAGTAATACACAAATGGAGTGTAATTTCTCATTTTTCTGATTGTACATATTGTAGGATCACATTGGTCATGCAGTCATATATGTACATGAGGTAATAATGTCTATTTCACTCTACTATCCTTCCTAACCCCATAACCCCCTCCCTTCACTCCCTTCTACCTAATCTAAAGTGTCTCTATTATTCCCCAGTGCACCCCCTGATTATTGTGAATTAGCATCTGTATGTTAGAGAAAACATTCATTCTTTGGATTTTGGGGTTTGGCTTATTTTGCTCAGCATGATATTCTCTAACTCCATCCATTTACTGGCAAAAACCATAATTTCTTTCTTTGTTAAAACTGAGTCATATTCTATCGTATATATACATATATATACATACATATATATCATGTGTGTATATATATATCACATTTTCTTTATCCATTCATCTGTTGAAAGACAACTAGGTTGGTTCCATAGTTTAGCTATTGTGAATTGAACTGCATTGATGTGGCTGCATCATTGTAAAATGCTGATTTTAAGTCCTTTGTGTATAAACCAAGGAGTGGGATAGCTGGGTCTCTTGATAGTAATTTATAGTAAGATACAGTAAAATTCACTTTCAACTCAGCTGAAGAAGTCTTTCAATTACAAGGTGAAGAATATCTCATTTTGTAGAGACATATATTTAGGGATTAAGACCTCAGACATTACTAAAAAAAAATAAAAATTTAAAAAAGCTGTGCCTTCTTGTTATTCTCACACAAATGCATTGAATTAAGAAGTAAATCGAGTCAAATTTTCAAATTAAAAATGTGTGGGGTTTCCAGAATAAAAATGAATATACAACATCCAGGTGGTCCTCTCCACTCTTCCCAACAATCAGTGTGACAGTAAAATAATTGGAACCCTACGGGATCCTCATCAAAATGGTCCTGGGTTAAGAAAGTGGGCAGATTTATGATGGGAATGCAAATTAGTACAACCATTTTAGAAAGTAGTATGGAGATTCCTCAAAAGTCTAGGAATGGAACCACCATATGACCCAACTATCCCACTCCTTGGTATGTATCCAAAAGATCTAAAATCAGCAAACTATAATATGTATATACCACTGTTTATAGCAGCACAATTCACATTAGTCAAGTTATAGAACCAGTCTATGCTTCTGTCAATGTATGAATCAATAAAGAAAATGTGGAGTGAGTATATGCACAATTCAGTTTTACACAGCCTTAAAGAAGAATAAAATTATAGAAGTTGTGAGTAAATGGATGAGATTGGAGAACCTGCTAAGTGAAATAAACAAGACTCAAACAGTCAAGGGTTGAATATTTTCACTCATATGTGGAATCTAGTGTGTGGGGGGGAGATTATTTTTAAAATGAAGAGGAACTCACAAAAGTACTAGGGAGACCAAAAGAGTACAGGAAGGAGCTTAAGAGGGAGGAAGGATGAAAGGGCATAGAGAAGTTCTGGGAAAATGAAATTTGCCATATTTTGCAATCTCTATGTATGAATAAACCACAATAAATCATGTATATATATATATACATGAAAAAATATATATATAATCAACTAATTAAAATTATAATAACAAAAAAAAGAAAGTGTGAAGAACCTTTTGTCTCTCCTAAACACACATTCAGGAATAAGACTTTGCAGGAGGAAGAGAAATGCAGGGCGTATGAAGATCTTTCATCAAATATTCATGCACAGTGCTTTTTAGGTGGCGATTTCTTCTACTGTGAATATTGCAAACCAACCAACCATTATTGGTTCCTATATCATTCTCATCCTCATTATCTTCATCATGGTTAACATCTGTGTATGAATGCATCAGACTATGTTTTGTATGCCCTTAAACAATTTAACTTGAATTAATTTTATGGCAGTTTATAATAACTCTGTGAGATAAACCCTATTATTATTTTCATTTATGAGAAAGAGACACTGATTTCTGCATATTGGTAATTATAAATGATTCCTGAACAGTTATTTAATCAATCCCAAAACATGCTGGTATATAGATTAAGGTATAATGAAACAGACATAAATATGTGTGCAAAAAGTAATTTAATTTTGAGGAAAATTTGAAAAAAAATCAATTATCATATTGTAAGTAATTAACATATCTGTGTCAAATAGTTGTATGTTGAAATAAACAAATTTTAGATTATAAAATATCTGAACAATAGTATGAGGCAATGTATTCTGAAAACACATTCTTCTCTAAATATACAGTTAATATGTATGACAACTGCCCACGTACTAGGCAAAAAAGATGAAAATATGAGTAAAGTTAGAAAAATGAAATTATGTAAATCTATAAATTATTTTTACAGCAAAGGAAACAATCAATAAAATAGAGGATGACTTCAGAGTGTTGAAGAGCACAAGGCTGCTACAATGGTTTTCACTTATGGGTTATTATGATCATTCCAGAAAGACTTCAGACATATTACTCAGAATAGCCATTATGAAAGAAATTAAAGAAAACCTTAGAAGATGGAAAGATCTCTCATGTTATTGGATAGGCAGAACTAATATTGTCAAAATGGCCCTACTACCAAAAGTGCTATACAAATTCAATGCAATTCCAATTAAAATCCCAATGATATATCTTATAGAAATAGAGAAAGCAATCATGAAATTGTGGAAGAATAAGAGACCCAGAATAGCCAAAGCAATCCTTAGCAGGAAGAGCAAAGCAGGGGGTACCCCAACACCAGACCTTCAACTATACTACAGAGCAATAGTAACAAAAACAGCATGGTATTGGCAACAAAATAGACAGGTAGATCAATGGTACAGAATAGAGGACACAGAGACAAACCCACAGAAATACAGTTTTCTTGTATTAGACAAAAGTGCCAAAAACGTACAATGGAGAAAAGATAGCCTCTTCAACAAATGGTGCTGGGAAAACTGGAAATCCATATGCAGCAAAATGGAGCTAAACCCCTATCTCTCACCCTGCACAAAACTCAATTCAAAATGGATCAAGGACCTAGGAATCAGACCAGAGACCCTGCACCTAATAGAAGAAAAAGTAGGTCCAAATCTTCATCATGTCGGCTTAGGACCAGACTTCCTTAACTTGACTCCCAAAGCACAAGAAACAAAAGCAGAAATAAATAATTGGGATAGATTCAATCTAAAAAGATTTTTCCCAGCAATGGAAACAATCAACAATGTGAAGAGAGAGCCTACATAGTTGGAGAAAATCTTTGCCACACACACTTCAGATAGAGCACTAATCTCCAGAATCTATAAAGAAATCAAAAATCTTTACACCAAGAATACAAATAACCCAATCAATAAATGGGCTAAGGAAATGAGCAGATATTTCACAGAAGAAGGTCTATAAGCAATCAATAGATACATGAAAAAATGTTCAACATCTCTAGTAATAAGAGAAATGCAAATCAGAACTACCCTAAGATTTCATCTCACCCCAATTAGACTGTCTCTTAT
Organism: Glaucomys volans; assembly: GCA_020662805.1. Taxonomy (NCBI): domain Eukaryota; kingdom Metazoa; phylum Chordata; class Mammalia; order Rodentia; family Sciuridae; genus Glaucomys; species Glaucomys volans. The sequence goes on along the minus strand of JAJEJO010000793.1, from coordinate 451,201 downwards.
CAAGAATACAAGCAACAATAGATGTTGGCGAGGATGTGGAGAAAAAGGTACTCTCATACATTGCTGGTGGGGTTGCAATTTAATGTAGCTACTTTGGAAAAAGGTGTGGAGATTCCTTAGAAAAGTTGGAATGGAATCGCCATTTGACCCATCTATCCCATTCCTTGACTTATACCCAAAGGACTTAAAATCAACATACTATAGTGATTCAGCCACATCAATGTTCATAGCTGTTCAATTCACAATAGCTAGATTGTGGAACCAACCTAGATGCCCTTCAATAGATGAATGGATAAAGAAACTGTGGGATATATGCATAATGGACTATTAGTCATAAAGAAGAATAAAATTATGGCATTTGCAGGTAAATGGATGCAGTTTGAGAACATCATGCTAAGTGAGACAAGCCAACCCCCAAAAAACCAAAGGCTGAATGATCTCTCTGATAAGTGGATGATGATACATAACAGGGGGTGGGAGGGAGGCAAGAATGGAGGAAGGATGGATTGTATAGAAGAAAAAGAAGAGTGGGGAGAGGTTGCTGGGAAGGAAAAATAACAGAATGAGACAAACATTATTACCCTATATACATTTATGATTACACAAATTGTGCAACTCTACTTCATGTACAACCAAAGAAACAACAGTTGTACCCCATTTGTTTATAATGAATCAAAATAAATAAATAAAAATATTTTTAAAAGAATAGCTATCATGTGTTTACTAGAATAGATAGGAAAAGGGAAAGGGGGTACACTCTTAAGAGAGTGGGTATTCTTCAAGAGGAAAGAGATGATGCAGACTCCTGTCCTCCAGTTTTATTGGGGGTGCCACAGAAGTTTCAGAAAGTCCACTAAATTCCACCTCTTGACTTCTGGTTGATAACAGAGTTGCCTCAGACTTTCAAGTGCATGATCTTAGGCCATGGAAGGGAGATTTATTATCATAATGACATGCTAGAGATCCAAGGCAACTCTGAGTCACTGTCATCTGTACTGTCTCCCTGAATGCTGGAATCTGGTCTGTGCAAATATCACAGAAGTCGCCCTTCAGGTTAATTTGTGTTCTTGTCAGTTCAGAGGATCTTTTGCAGGATACATTTCTCTGCAGAAAACATTTTGTTTGCTGAGGAATGTAGCATATCCTTTTAACTTAATCTAGGCAGAGCTGTGGGTAAATCACTTTTCAAAAGAAAGTGTGTGGGGTCAGCACAGTAAGACCAGTTTACAGAATTATCCCCTTAACCTTACGTTCCCACTACTCACATTTGCTGTAACCAATCAAGAACGGGAGAAAGTATTTACATAGCATACACTTTATAAAGGATTAATATTCAGACAACGTAAGGAACACAAAACACTCAAAAGCAAGAGAACAGTGGACACACACACACACACACACAAAACAATATAAGACCTGAGCAGACACTTCTCAAAAATAGACATATAAACAACCAAGAAGAATTTGAAATAATTCTCAACATCATCAGTCATCACAGAAACACACATCAAAACCACAATGAGATTTCACTTCACCCAAGTGAGAATGGCTATTATAAAAAAGAGAAAAGAAAGCGCTAAAGAGATTGGAGAAAAGATAACCCTTGAACACTATTAGTGAGAATGTAAATTATCATAGTCATTATCTACTACAGTATGGAGGTTATTCACAAAGTTAAAATATAACTACCACATCATCCTAGCAATCTTACTACTCATTATGTTCCCCACAAGATAAATTAGTACACTAAAGAGACATCTAGACTCCCAGTTTGTTGTGGAACTGTCCACCATGGTCAACATTTGTAAGCAACCTAAGTGTCAATCAATTGATGAATAAATAAAGAAAATATGGAATAATATATAAAATAATATTATTCATATATACAAAATACTTAGATCATGTAATTTGCAGTAACATGGCTGGAACTGGAAATCATTATGCTAAGTTAAATAAGCCAGGTACAGAAAGACAAGTATGCCATGATTTCACTCATATGTGGAAGCTAAAAGATTTCATTTTACAAAATTTGAGAACAGAATTGTGGTTACCAGAAACTGAGGATAACAGGGAGGGGAGGGGAGTGGTTGATCAATGTGTGCTAAATAATTGTTACATGGGAGCAAGAACTTTTTGTGAGCAATTGTACAAGAGGATAACTAAAGATGATCATGATATATTATATGGTTCAAAAAACTGAAGGAAAAGATTCTGAATATTTCCACAATTAAGAAAAAAAATAAACATTGAAAGAGATGGATGTATTTAACATTATTTAAACATTATACAACGTATACATATATTGAAGCATCACATGGTACCCCATTAATAGCTACAATTTTATGTTTTGTTTCAGTTAAAAATAAATTTTATTAAACACTAGAGTAATTTTATTTTAAATTTTATTAAAACCCTAGAGTAATAAAAGAGGGGAATTCTTCTTTAGGATAACAAAGAAAAAATATACAGATATAGAATATAAGGCAGAACATTAATATTTAGATTAATATAAAGAAATATATTCTTCAATATATTTCAATAATTGTATTTTTCAGTGAATGTTTTAATTTTCTATAAATTTTCAAATTTTATGACATAAAGTTGTTCAAATGTTTTCATCTTGATCTAATATTTCTAATATTTTTGACAGTTACTGTTACCCAACAGAACAACTGATTTATGAAAGTAATTTCTATTAATTTTCAAAATAAACTGCAATTGGAATTACAAGCAGAGCTTACTGCTTTCATTGCCTAGGAACAGAAGCTCAATGTGTATATATAACATATAACTTATGTGCTGCTGGACAGTAAGGACTTAAACCATTATACATATAGACATATAAATACATTTTTGTACAACATACACATGTAAAATGCAAGAGAGAAACAAATAGGAAGACACAACTTAAATGACATTTAAAATGATACAATCTTGGTACAATTCCAAAATAAATTAGACCTTGCTATATTTAACCTTCATAGTGATATATCAGATGCTTCTTCTTATCAGATTTTTAAAGAAATTCAGTACTCAAATACCTAATTGAGCACTGAATGTTTGTTGAATTCCATTTTTATTACTTTTCTCCCATACATAATACAATTTTAGAATATGCACTTGTGAGTTCAGTAGTTTCATTAATTTACTTACTAGGGGTGGCTATAGGAAATGTATGTATAAGTATGTTAGAATATATTTACATATACATATATGTGTGTGTGCCTGTTTGTACCTATTTACAATAAGCTCTCATGTAATGAGCAAATTATTTTTCTCTTCTTAATATCTGGGTATTTGGGAGTTATATACAATCTAAAGGTCTACCAGGAAAATCAGGGAATGCTTATCTCTGAGTGTTTTGATAAATAGTTATTAGAGACATACATACAAGTATTGGATAAGTGCTATTGTCCTTGTCACCATAAAAATCTGAAGATTTTTTCTTTTAATAATTCTACAACTCTAATTACAGATATCTTTGTAATAGTAGGGCTACACTTTTAAATATTGAGTGGCTCAGTAAGCAACATCATATTCATATAAAAAAGAAATGTAAGGTAAAAAGAAAAGCAAATCATCAATGATCATTAATTTGAAAGCCAAAAAGAAACAAACAAAAAGTGAGGAAGTGGGCCTTTGAGGATGAACATGCATGTAATGAGGTATTTCCCATTAGACTTTGGAAAATTTTAGGGGAATGAAATATCCTGAAATGAAATAGATTTCTGTGACTGCTTCCCCCTTCTTCCTAGCTTTGATAGACATACCTTCTGACACAAAATGCTTATTTCCTCATTGCCAAATGAGTATTTTTCTATCTAACAATGGGATATTTTCTTTTGTATTTAAATAAAGATTCTTTTATATAACCTGCTGATCTATTATCATGTTGTTCCTAAAATGCATGTATGTCTTCTGTTGCTAAATAATTTAATTGTCCATGATACATTATATATACTATAAAATAAACTTATTCTTTAAACCATAAAGCCATAAATTATACCAAACAAAATTTCTTTTATCAGCATCCTTTAGTTTTTGTAAGTTCTGCTTGTTTTCATTTGGTTTTGTTTGACATATGTGGTGCCTTAGTTTCAAAGTTATATATCAGGATTCCAGAGAAATTATACTCAGATGCATAAAAGGATATATAAATTTTTCTACTAAAAATTTTTTGCAATGAAATTGAGTTGCATATGTTATAGTGTCCTGGTGAGGGCAGCAAAAGATTCAGCTTGAATTGCTTCAATTTTAAATTTTTAAAATTGTCTTAATTGGCAAATAGTAATTATATATACTTTTGTCATACAATGTGTTGTTTTGACATATTTATAGGTTGTGCAATGATTATGTCAAACTAACATATCTCTCATGTCACATGCTTACCATTTACTTGTGGTGACAATATTTAAAATGTACTTTCTTGGCAGTTTTGAAATATATAATGCATTATTATTAATTATAGTTTTCATACTGTGCAATAGATTTCAAAAATGCATTCTACCTGTTTAACTGGAACATTGTATTCTTTAGTGAACATCTCCCCATCCTCTACCTACCTGTACCCCACCCAACTCCCAGCTAGCCTCTAGTAACAATCATTCTACTCTAAATTTCTATGAAATCAGTTTTTTTTTTTTTTTTACATTCCACATGTGAGATCTTGAAGTAATTGTCTTTCTATGCCTGACTCTCTGTACATCACTTAACTTAATGTCCTGGTTTATTTTTGTTATCACAAATGACAGAATTTCTTTTTTAAGGCCAAATAGTATTTCATTTCATATATATACCACATTTTTTAAATCTGTTTATGTAGACATACACTTAGGTTTCTTCCTTGTTATGACATTTCTAAATATTGCTCCAATGAACAAGGAAGTGCTGATATGTCTTCAACAAACAAATTTCATTGCCTTTGGACATATGCCCAGCAGTGTGATTGCTGGATCATATGGTAGTTCTAATATTAATTTTTTTGAGGAACTCTCTTATATCCTTCTGTTAAAAGGCAGATGAAGTTTCAATGTACTTTAAGATCTTACAAAACATGCAGTTCATTAATTCCAAAGAAAGTATCCCCAGATAAAATGACTATTTTTTGTTTTTTATTATATTTTTAAATTTTATTTGTTCTTTTAGTTATACATGACAGTAGAATGTATTTTGGCATATTATACATACATGGAGTAAAACTTTTTCTAATTAGGATGCTATTCATGTGGTTGTACATGATGTGGAATTATCCTGGTCATGTATTCAAACACAAGGCTAGGAAAGTTACGTCTGATTAATTTTACTTTTCTTACTATTCCCCTCCAGTATCCCTTCCCTTTGTTTCCCTTTGTCGAATCCAGTGTACTTCCATTCTTCCCCTCCCACCCCATATCAGAAAACATTTGGCCTTTGGTTTGGGGTGATGGGTTGGCTTATTTCACTTAGCAAGATATTCTCAGTTCTAGCCATTTACTGGCATTCATCTTTATGGCTGGCGAAGTACCAACCCTACATCATGTTAGCTTAGGAACTGACTTCCTCAAGAAGACTCCTAAAGTGAAAGTAGTACAATTGAAAATCAAAATGGGATGGTTTCAAACTAAAAAGCTTCTTCACTACAAAGGAAACAATCAAGAATATAAATAGAGAGCCTACAGAATGGGAGAAAATCTTTACCACCTGCATCTCAGATAGAACATTTAATCTCCAGGTTATACAAAACACCACCAAAACCCCAAGTAACCCAATCAATAAATGGGCTTCTATTCTTTTCATCAGAGCAATCAATGAATCAATCATCCATCATTTTCTAAATCTCAGTACCTATATTCTTGAATGCATTCATTCATGCTTCATCATCACATATACATATGTATAAATCACAGAACTGCCAGGGGCCTTAGGAGTTACCTGGTGTAATATAAATTCAAAAGATGTAAATACATCTGCCATTGAGATCTAGGATGAATGTCTATTCTTAGCAGATATGAAAATATCACAATTGTTCACAAGTAACATATAATAATAATAAAATAATTTTGATTTTAAACGTATACTTTCAGCTGCTGAAGTTCAGAAATTTCAAATTAATTCTGTACTCCAAGCTGCTAAAGGAATAAGGGCAATGACATCACCTTTTATTTAGATAAGATTGCAAATTGAATGTTAATGTTATTTTTATTTGGGGGAATAGGGAATGAAAAATTACTGTGAACCCACTATGGGTGAATATGAGACACACTATTGTTTCTAAATATATGTAGTCCAGGCATGGAAGTCAAGCATCAATAAGTTATAAAGAAAAGTAAGGTTTGTGGTTGTAGCTCAGTGCTAAGAGTACTTGTTTAGCACATGTGAGGCACTGGGTTCAATCCTCAGCACCACTTAAAAAGAAATAAATAAAATAAAGGTATTTATTGTGTCCATCTACAACTAAAAATTTAAAAAGAAAAATAAAATATGAGATTAAACATGTTTGATATGTAGAAGTTTGCATTTTGTAGCCAAGTGAGTAGCAAAGATATAAGGTGAAAGATAAGTTTAAGTTGTAATTGTCATCCATTTATTTGTTTGAGAATTTGTTTTGTCCATTTACTTTGTTAAGTCATTTTTCTCCTGTTGGAAGTGTCTGGCGAAGACATATAGGAACTGAAATGTAGATTGATGAGCTTTAAATCAAAATTAAAGGACTGAAGCTGAAAGACTTTCCAGGGCTTCACTCTTCTTCTTAAAATGCTTAGATGGTCTTTGCCAATATATCCCTCCATGATTTTTCTTATTTTTTGTTCCATAATGTTCTTCTCTTATTTTTATGTTTCCTGCAGTGCTGGTACCATGATGGTAATAATTGTCTTTATTTATCCAATGAGCTTGTCTTTAGTGAGGCAGCACACACAGTAACATATTTCATACTAATTTGAAAGTATTACTTCAAAGACATAGTGAAAAATATCTTTTTATTGTCATCCATACCAACATACTAATTACAAGGTTGTTTTGAGCACCAGGAAGATGTAGATATAAATAAATATGCACATATATATATATATATTCACCTATGCACACAAATTCAAACAGTTTACAACTTATAATAGGAAATGATGTTATAATGTAAGTTAGCCAGGATGAGTCTGATATGGAATTATGCCATGTAAACTCTAGTAGGTTTATACTGGGGTTCACCAAAGAGTGAGCATAACCTTTGCAAGCTTTTCTATTGGTACCATCTTTTGCACTTGCACTCTATCATGATTTCATCATAATCTCAACAACTATAAGATCTTTTAATAAAAAATGTTTGGAAAGTCTGATAAAGGTTCTACATATACAATTGTATATTGTTCAGCCAACTTCAGATAGTTATTCCTTGTCAAAAGTGAGTGACAGAATGGTGCATTTAGATAACCAAGATGCAGTGATTCACCAAGTCCCTCTGTGTGTATCAACTTTCTTAATCTTCATGATATACAAAGGAAATGGGTATCGCATACATCATCACAAAGCTATTGATTAAAGTCAGATGTGCATTTTTTGGTTTTGATTTGCAAACTATAGTGATTACAAATGTATTTAAAAATTATTATGCTTGGAGATCTAAATGCTCATCTATTTCCATTGTGTATGATATAGTTTATACATCAATGCTTACATACTAACTCTTTAGCATTAACTTGAATTTTGAAAGATTTTAAATTTTGGAGTTTAATAATTGGTATGGAAATCAACCCTTGATCTATTTTATTTATATTCTCCTTTTCATTTTATTTGATTTTGCTTTAAAAGTTATTCATTTATTTTATTGACAACTGAAATTATATGTTTCTAGCATGTGCAATGTGTTGCCTTGAAATATGTACAGCATTGTGCAATTAGTAATCTAAACTAATTAACACATGCATTATTTCATATGCTTTAATTTTGGGGGGTGAGAACTCTTATAATCTACTCTCAACAATTTTTAAAACTATAGTATATTGTTAATAACTATAGTTACCATAATCTGCAACATAGCTCTTGAACTTATTTTATCTAACTGAAATTATTTATCCTTTGCCCAACATCTCAAATACAACCACCTCCAAATACAATGAATTATTAGGAAATATTTTTTAAAACGAACTGGTGGAGGTCCATATATAGGTTGTTTCACATAAGTAGGAAGAGAAATATTATGACTAAGGTATTACTGTTGAAGACACTGGATTCATGTTTCCAGCTTTACATGTAAGATCATTCAAATTTACCATCAGCCATGGCCTACAGTTATCATTTTGTAGCTTAACCTTTTATTAAAATGGATTGATAGCTGCATTATAATATGCCATGGAAAGAGTTTATAAAGCATATGGAATCCACTTATATTTTAAAATAATTAGCAAATTAAAATAGTTACAGAGATTTATGTGGATTATTTTGACTTAATACTCTACAATTTCATGAAACATAGTAATGCTATTTCAACAAAGATACTAAGAAAACAGTCTTAAAAACTCATTCCTATATTTTCTTTAAGGAGTTATTACATTATACACATTATTGGCACATCTCAGTATCTTTTACAACTTCTATTGAAAATACATATTTAAATTCAATGCTTTTATGGATATTTGACTTTCCTAAAAACCCTATTTTTCTCCTAATTTTTGAAGTATGTCCTAATATAATAGTTATATCCAGAATTTGAACACCCATAATAGGACATATAAAAATATTCTGTGTGAGTATACTGATTTACATATGGATATATACTGTTTTGAAAGGTTTGACATATTTGTTTAAAAGAACATATTATGAACTGTGGTGAATAGCAACATATAGGCACAATTGTTTCTGATTGTGCTATCCTTTCTGACAGTGTGGAAAGAGAAAAAATCACAGTAATTTTATGATTTTGATATCCTATAATTTTGCAAATATGAAATACACCGTACAACAAAGCATGCCCAATAAACTAGACAAAGTATTGTCTCCCATTATGCATCATAATGCTCAATGTTAAAAATCTAACCAAAATAAAATGTCTCTGAGGAATTTATGGTCTACAAGTTGGGTCCTGATGGCATTTTCCAATGTGTATTCTCTATAAAATGTGTAGACTTTACTGATATTTTGTTATTTTATTGTATATATTTCCTATAAACTACCTCAAATCCTTCTTGGAACCAAACATGCTATTAATTAATTGCTTAATTTTATGCAGCTGCACTGTGCCCGGCCCTCTGCCAGATCCTGGAAATACAAAGATAAACATGACACAATCCCTTTTTTCAAGGGGTTGAAAATCCAGCCAATGTAGCTCCCATTTTGGAATATAGCAAGCTCTTCCACATTATCATATTTGATATACACACATGGGAAATTTTAAAAGTGCATTAGAAGTATGTTTACTCTTCCTGGGCACTGAACTGCAACAATTATTTTTTTCAAAAATGGATCCACTGGGAAGATCCAGTTGATGTGTGAAAACTCAAAGCTGAAGAGATGTGTTTCCTGGGAGAATAACTAAATTTTGGAGCTTTAATTCTGTACTGTGTCATTGGATTTGGATTTGGATTTGGATATTTATGAAGCAAAATACTTCTATCATGATCAAAATCTGAAAATCTATAATTCACCAGTCAATTATGAACTAGTTCTCAATGGTTTCAAAAGGCAGTGGCAGGAACAAAAAAGGAATAAAATGATAAGTATCTAGAGAAAATGAACACAGTGAAGTTTGACACCCTATTAAGAAAAGGCTCAAATGTATTTATACTACTGAGACTTTAAGTGTTTAAATATCCTAAAGTGGAGATCAAAACAACTTAATGACCATTTACTAAATAAAGGTGATAGAGAATTTTACAGAATGAAAGAATTATTCATTTTTTACTTTATTATAATAAACAGAAGTTACTACTAGCTACATGTCCTTTTAGCATATGTGGTTTGTCATTTAGTTGTTCATAGTTTGAAAACTGATTTTAAAATAAGGCTATTTCTGCTTTCATTGTTTTGCATGCTTCCCCAGTGGTGAAGGAGGGAGTCCTGCTCTTGGTTTCTAGGGATAATGAAACAGGACAATGATACTGGAGAGGTGAAACTAAAGGTAGTTTATTAATCACATACTCACATCCTGGGGGAAAGAACAGGGTGTACTATGCACACAGAGGTGGCACTCAGGAACAGAACCAAAAAGCAGCGCTGTGGGAAGCAGAATCTACAGCAATACAAGAGGACAGGAAACCCCTGATTTCCACCTAAGGATGTGATTGGCTTATGTGAGTAATTTCATGGTCTCTCACAGAGGTGAAGATTAGCTGGAGGGTGAGATGGAGAGCCAACAGTCTGGCTGAAAGGGGGATCTCTCAGTATGTGAGCCTTTCCCACCAGATGGGCAACATCTCCTCCAAGAGCCAGAGGATAGTTAGAATTTTGGGATTCTATAGAGCGCAACTATGTTAAGGCATCATATATAATTTGAAACCATATATTACATCCATAACTCTAGATCCATTTTTCAAAGTAATTGAAGAATTGCTCATGAGAAACCCAAATTAGTTAAAGCAGATTCTGAAAAGTAGTCTTCTCCACAGAAACTACAAAATGATTCATGGCTGTGGAAATATAGACTAGTATAGAAATAATAAAAATGTAGTTTGATTTGGATCCCAGTCTAAATATGTTCCTAATACATCAATAACAAGAATAAATTAATTATGGGTCTTCATTATGGGCTGTTCCTAATGATCCATATGAAAAATAAACATTGAAACAATCACATTCATTAAAATTCTTGATGTTAATTTTAGAACAAAAATAAAAATTGAAAATGCATTGCCACTAGAAGAAAGATAATACTATAAACAATCTGCTGATCTTTAAGTATATGGCCATATCTAAAATCTCTGATTTTTTAATTTAAGGTAAATTAGACAGTAAAAGTCACATATGCTTACTAAACATTCCTTTGCAAAAAAATTTAATAGGTATTTATGTAATCTAAATCAAATATGAGATATAATGAAGACAACACATTAAGGTTTATGAAGGTTATTATGATTAAGACCCATTTATCCTTACACAGTCACATAATTTGTATGAAAGTGAATTGGAATTGATTTAACACTTTATACTTTTCTTCTAATTTAAATATTACTTATGTAAATATGTAAAGCATTTTACATTAAATTTATCAAATTTTCTGATTTAAATAGCATATGCCATTGGATTTTTGACATTAGAAAATTATTTAAATTAGGTTTTTTTCCAAAAATTCAGATTTCAAAGTAGTAGGTTTTGTTTAAGATTCCATTTTATGTATGCCTTTTTATTTGACATTGAATACACACTTTTTTGATAAAGTGATATTGCACAATGAATTTATGAGTACCTATAGTAGCCAATATATGATTATATAATGAGGAAATAATGAATGTGATCTATATATTTTAGTCAGCTTTTTCACTGCTGTGACTAAAAGGATTCAACCAGAACAACCGTAGAGGAGGAAAAGTTTATTTGGGGGCTCACAGTTTCAGAGGTCTCAATCCACTGACAGCAGGTTCCATTCCTCAGGGCTGGAGGTGAGGCAAAATATCATGGGAGAATGTGTAGTGGAGGGAAGCAGCTCACATGAAGATCAGGCAGCAGAGAGAAACTCCACTCACTAGATACAAAATATATACCCCAAAGCCATGCCACCAATGTTCCACCTTCTCCAGCTACAACCCATCTGCCTACAATTACCACTCAAGCCCATCAAGTGATTAATTCACTGATTGGGTTAAGGCTCTTGCAACCCAATCATTTCTTCTCTGAACCTTCTTGCATTGTCTCACATATGAGCTTTTGGAAGTTACCTCACATCCATATAACAATTTATTTTTATATTATTCATAATTAAGAGTATCTATAGTAGCTCAAATTTTGGAATAGGCATAAATTATCTATATATTTTTGTATTATTTTTAACATTATAGGCATAAATGAAAACAATTCCTCATCCCATTATCACATACTGGTATGGGGAATTGAACTCAGGGGTGCTTACCCACTGAGTCACATTCCCAGGACCTTTAATGATTTTTTTGGTTGGTTGGTTGTTTTTAAGACAGGGTCTCACTAAGTTGCTTAGGACCTTGCTAAGTTGCTGAGGCTGGCTTTGACTTGTGATCCAACTGCCTCAGGATCTCAAGTTGCTTGGATTACAGCATGCACCACTGCACCTGGCAACAATTTCTTATTAATCAACTCAGTTAAACACCTTGCAATTGGAAACATTTTTACAAGCTTCTTTATCTCTTAACAAGAGATATCTTGCAGCAACTCAGAAATTAACATCAACTTCTTCTTGGGAACTGAGTATATATTGTAATTTCAAGATAAACCCATGTACAATGCTATTTAAACAAAACTATTTCCTCCTTCTTAAATTATTAGGTGAAACTAACTACTTAACATACTATGCTTATTTTTGGAAAACATTTTAAGTTATTTCTCAAAAAAATAATGCCCTTGCAAATGCATATTTGCCACTAACAATTCAAATTTTTCATAGTCTCCTTTTTATTAGATATTAGGCAGATATACACATAATATTGTCTCCAATTGATGGACACATCAAAATAATTAAAGGCATTTAAAATCAGAATATTGATGTGTTTACAATCATACCATTTACAACCTGTCATAAAAGAAGATGTTTCTGGACAAAAGTCTGCTATTTTGAGCTACTAGACTCATTTACAAGCTTCTCCTGTTATTTAACCAATAATGTTCAGTCTTGTAAGACTGTCATGAACTTAAATGATAACTCTAGCTTCAGGAACAAAGGGTAGGGAGATCACAATGCAGCAAACCCTGTATCAGACATATGTGAACTGACACTAATTATAATAAGCCGAAAATGGAAAGGAGAAAAGAAAAAAAGTCTTATTTGACATAGGTTGGTGGAGCAATTTCAAAGTCTTTTGATTGACACATTTGCAGATGTTTAAATCTTGTGAGCTGAACTATAATTTATAGAAACAAGATTTTGCATGTGCTTGATTTCTCTTTGAGATGTCCCATTGAGTTATGACATCTGATTTTGGATTTCTGAAGACCACCTGAGAGGCAAAGTGCCATGTGCTATTTCCTAATGCTATAGACATATTTTATGTGATGGTACAACTATTTCGGCAAGTCATACTCAGTAATACCATGAGTTACAAATATGTGACTAATGGTATTGTTGCAGCCTGTAGGAATAAGCCATGTATCTCAAAGGGATTGATATCACAAAGAAATAAGTTCAACAAGATTCAAATAATCTGAGATCAAACATAAAGGTATATATAAACCAATGACTGTGTGCAGTCAAAAGGCATTTTGGAAAGTGACTGTAAAATATGATTTTGCTAACTATTCCTCCTTTAATAAAAACCTATTATGCCAAGTATTTCATTTAAGAAAACACTGACTTACCATGAGTTTAAAATGTATCTCTGTTATATATTTTATGAACTAGTTTTTAAAATATAACTATATAGTGAATTTTCTTTCTGTTACTCAAACCTTTTCATTGCATGTGAAATATTCTATGTTGTTATATTTTCTATAAGTCTCTGGGTTTTAAAAGATAAGACTGCCAAGGCGTGCCCTACTGGAAAAAATAATAGAAATTCATAAATAAATAAACCAAGCAGAAATTGTTGTAGAGACATAAAGAATGTAATCCATCTATTATTACGTATGCAGAATATTTTCTTAAAATTGAGTTATTTTTTCCAACTTTACTGTAAAACAAATGAGGTAAAAGAAGATTTAGTCAATTTAAAACAATTGTACAAATAGAAAACAAGTTAGGACAGAAACCACATTTCACAAAACACACAAATCTGTATGCAAACGTGTATGTATTGTGTACATGTATTACTTTAAAGTCAATCAGCTGCTAGAAATGAAGTTTTATTCTCAGTTTCACAGTAACTATTGGAAGGAGAAAAGTGTTGGAAAGCAAACTATTCTAGGAAGAGTACACCTACCTCACTGTGATTCAGAAATGAACTTGAGCTTGAACTAGTGGAGAACTTGGTGTATGTTGTACTTTGAAGATGAACCCATGTTCCATGCTATACTTTCAAAGAAATAAACTACTATAATATAGATTGTAGGGAAATCAAAGAAAGGGAGGAAAGGAAGGGAAGAGAGGGAGAGGAGGAGAGGGAAGGAGATCTCTGACACAGGTCAGCATGCAATGATCTTTTATTCTCCATTCTTCTTTATCCTTCTTCTCTATTACTATTCATCCTTCTATCATTTTTTCCTATCCTTCTGTTACATATGATTTTAGCCTTTTATACCCCTACAGACAAAGAAGGCAAAAAGCCAACCGCAATGAATTCCCAGGCAAAGCAGGCAAATCACCAACAGCAATGGCTAGGGCCAATGCGCAACAGCCAGATAACCACTCCTTGAACAACATCTTAATCTAACCTAGACTCAAACATTTTGAGCTCTGTCCTTTCTCAGGGCCAGAGAAACATTCTTGTTTGCAAGAAATGTTCTCTCTACCTGTTTCTGATCTCTTGGCAGAAAATCCTTTTTGCAGGCAATTCCCACCAAGGACTACAAAGTCCCTAGTTTATAAGAGCACTTGTAGTTAAAACTCCTGATTTCTCTCTTGGTAGAAAATCCTGTTTGCAGGCAGATTCCACCAAGGACTACAAGGTGTCTTGTTTCCAAGAACACCTGTAGCTATTAAGTTTTGATTCCCTACAATAGATGATTATCTATAAAGAAATAGCCTAGCTTCAGGACCATAAGTAAAGGAGAAACAGCTAAATTTCCTGAAGGGAATCATACAAGCCATGTGACCTAAGGTGCCAACATCAGTTTACATCTGAGTACACTCCTGGAGATACTTTGATTGCCTGTGTGACTGAACATTCTCAAATGTTAAGCTGAATGATTAAAGCTAAATATGATTGCAAAATTTGAATCTGTGTTCTGCCAAGTATCCACAGTGATATTCTGAAACCCTGAATCATCATTTTCTCAGATTTATCCCTAGTTGCCTACTTTTTTGTATAAATGTGTTTGATCAGATAACACTAGAAAAATAATTGGTAATGGGGGCCTGCAGTGTAGCTCCATGGTCTAATGCTTGCCAAATATAATGTGCCAGTGCCTAAATTGGATCCTAGCTCTTCAAAAATAAGAAACAAACAGAAATTAAAGAAAAATAAGTGGTAGAGTTTCGGAGAATTATAGGGGGAAAAAGGTGAATTACTAATTGCTCTGAATATATTAATTCCAAAATATAAAATTTTGTCTAATTAAAACTTAATTTAATAAGTTCCCAGTATAAAGGTTATTTGGGTCATTTTATATTTTATTTTGGGAGGATAGGAAATGAATTCTTAGATTCTATGTGTAGAATTTAACAACAGGTGTTGAATATTATATAACAAAAAATCTTTGAATATTGTAATATTTGCACTATATCAGGTCTTTATAGTCCCTTAAGTATTGTGCAACTTTCTGCAAAATTCATCCTTAACTGAATATATATGTGTACCTATATCTGTTTTTCCCCATTTTCTATTTTCATAATTTGGCTTCTAGATTGTCTCTTTAAATATGAATCTATTACTTATTTTTTGAATTCTCTATGTGTTGAAGATTATAGACAGTTATTTTAATAGTAGTTACAAAGAGCTTAAAAATGTGGCACTCATCAGTTTTCATCATGGACATGAATGCCACCAAGTTATACCTACTTTTGGGCAAAAGGTGTGATAATTAGACAGTGAAAAGAATGAATAAATAATGTCCAAATATGTTATGGAGAGGACATGATCAGAATTGGTGAATTCAAAATTTAGGATTTTTTTCCTCTTTTAAAATATACATTGATTACACTGCCTAGTACATTATTTATATCAACTTCATTTAATAATACCAAAGGGAGAGATGTCTTCCAATGATATAGATAATTTATTGTATGAATTTGAACATTTTTGAAAATTAAATTGTTATTAACTTTTCCTACTCAAAGCCAGCCTTAAACCAGAATTTTCCTTGCAACACAGAAATGTACAATCATTCTATTCACATGTTAGTTAGTGAAATTTTGTGATGTATTCAAATATAAAAAACATTTTGTGTAAAAAAGCCACAGAATTTTTGGAAAGTCTCAAAAATAAGATTTGGTATATGAACAGTATCAAAACTGGTCCTATAATAAGAATTGACTGAAATCATGCCATAGACACTAACTACTGGGCTAATGCTCTGACCAGAGACAAAACAGGTTGCAATAGCTTCCCCTATGAAATTAGACTCTGATTACATATACCTTGCCACTACTGTGCTGGCCACCTGAATGGCTGCTGCCATTGCTAACACCACCAGGATACCTTTCAATTCTTTTCCCTGAAGTCATTAGTTATAATTTCAAAATCCAGACACATGAATCTAATTAGCCAGCTGAATCATGACCTGCCCTGGACATTGTGAGATCTGAGAAAATGAGTAATTTATTTCTCACTTATGATGATATTTACAGTTCATCTCCAAAAAACAATTACAGAGTGTGAGGTTGGGGGTAAGTTTCCCCCTTAAGAAAACTATACATCAAAGTATCAATTCCAGGATTGAACATCAAAGACTGTGTTATTTTCACTGCTCCAGGCAGGTGATCATGTGCAATAATGCTTTCTCACAACCTAATAAATATAAGAACTGCCAATTCCAACTGAATAGAAAATAACATGTTTTATATTTTAATGAATAATATTTAATCTTTTAACTTGATTATTTAAAATGCCCATAGGATTTCCATTTACATAATACTGATATCAAAATCAGGTATTAGTATGTAATTCTCGAGCAGAGATCCAAAAAGAAAGGGCCTGACTCTTTTCACCAACCAATTAGTTATTGACCACCTGAATGATGTGATTTAACAGCCATCACAAAAAGGCATCTACCTCTGTTAGATGCATCTCTACCTGCCCTGCAGTTGTGCATGTGATTCTATCTTTAGAAATTTATTCTTCCAGATTGAAATGAATATTCAAGTATCAAGAGGAAAAATGAAAATAATGGCACTGTCAATATCTTATAATTCTGCATTTTGGAGTCATGCATATTGTAAGCATGTCATGATGATTGAGGTGTATAAATGTGTGTTGTATACATGTGCATCAATGTGTGCATAATCCATGAATTAAAAAAAGTTTTCAAGATCTTTCCTTCCTGGAAATGGTTGAAAAAGAATTTAAATATATTTTAAATGCAGCATTGAGTATCTCTGTCTCAGAAAAGTACTCTCAAAGAAAGAAAATCAGATTATGGTTTGAAATAAATCTCAAAGTAAATGTAGTAATGAATATGACAGACTATAACACAGCTAATGAGATAGGTAAAGAGATAAAGAGGACTTCTAAAAAAAAGAAAAAAAGACAATTTAACCTCTTCAAATTTTTATGATACCTGTGAAAAGACTAACCATAACAAAAATATTGTTATACATTATTAATTAATCAACGAGTTTTGAAATTGACATATAACAGTTATCCATATTTATTAGGCACCCTACAATGTTTTGATGCATGCATACATTATACAATGTTTAAGTAAGGATAAACCTATCTATCTTCTCAAACATATATCATTTCCTTATGAAAACATTCAGAATTCTTTCTTAAAACTTCTTTGGAATATATAGTACCTCATCACTACCTATAGCCACCCTCTTTTTAGTAGAACCCCAGACCTTATTTCTCCTAGCTACTATCTTAGTACCCATTGATCTATCTTGTCCATATTTTATACATTTGTAAATTCCAATCAATAATCTTAAATTAATCCTGGGAGGTCTTTAGACTTTCATGATCTTTAGTCCTTCATATGCACAAAAGTTAATTTTACATTCCACTTCCTCTTGCAAAAGCAGCAATGTATCCCTAGCATGAGCATCATCATACATCATTGATTATTGACCAGACACTTGGTATTGTACTAACTTTTCAAATTATAAAAAATGGCCAAGTGCAGTGGCACATATCTGTAATCACAGTGGCTCCTTGGGAGGCTGAGGCAGGAAAATCAGGAGTTCAAAGCCAGCTTCAGCAAAAACGAGGTTCTAAGCAACTCAGTGAGACCCTGTCTCTCAATAAAACACAAAATAGGGCTGGGGATGTGACTCAGTGGTCAAGTGCCCCTGAGTTCAATCCCTGGTACCCTCCCCCTGTAAAAATGTAGATTACTGTTTTAGTCAGCTTTTTAGTTGCTATAACTAAAAGATCTTCCCAATTTTAGGGGAGGAAAGTTTATCTGAGGGCTTACAGTTTCAGAGGTCTCAGTCCATCAAGAGCGGACTCCATTCCTCTGGGCTCAATGTGAGGCAGAACATCATGGCGGCAAAGTGTGGCAGAAGGAAGCAGCTCACATGATCAGGAAGCAGAGAGAGAGATCTTCATATGCCAGGTACAAATATATACTCCAAAGCCTTAGCCTCAATGCTTCATCTCCTCTAGTCAGGCCCCACCTGCCTTCAGTTACCACTCCATTAATCCCATCTGGGTGATTCATTTTTACTTATTGAGTTAAGGTTCTCATAACCCAATCGGTTCTTCTCTGAACCTTCTTGCATTGTCTCACATGTGAGCTTTGGTTAGACACCTCAGATCTAAACCATAACAGTTACACCTTGTAGGAAACAAAAATAGAACTTTTTAAATTTACTTTTTGTTTAAGTGATTATCCTCAAGACCTGTGGGATATAATGAAAAGAATGGAATAAGTACTTAGTAGGTATATATGTGCATGAATTAATATAACATATATCCTTCTGTATATTTCAGGATAGCATAGCATATATCTAAGCCTAGCACCTCTGTCAGGCAAAACTTGGTAGTTTCATTTTTGTTAAATTCATAGAAATGTGAAAAGTCTAAGAGAAGCCAGAGACACTGGACCTTTCTAAAAATATTTTAAGAGTTTTAGACTCAGGAAAAAAGAGCTAGAAGGGATTAAAAATCACTGTAATGTCTTAATGTATTAGTAAGGAAACTCATCCAGAAAAAGCTGAACTAAGATAATAACAAATTAATAACAAATAGAGAGTTCTGAGTGAGAGTAAAAACTAAGCTCATAAGCCTATAGCTTTGTTACTGTGGGCAAAGTCAACTGATGTTATTTAACCTTGGGAAGGTACTCATGTTTCTGTAGTCTCAGTTTGCACACCTATAAAATAGGATAATAATATCAAATTCACTCTGTACCAATCAGTTATCCATAATAACACCTGGAATAAAAATTATTGTCGATCAGGAAAAGATAAACTATCCATATATAATTTTATCTTTCTTCAATAAAAATATAATGGCTTTTATAATTCGATATCAAATTAGTACTTTAAAAAATTATTGTGATTATTAAAGGGGCTAAAGAATAAAAATATACTCAATTAATCCTAAGTCTGTAAACACAAATACTTGGGAGGGTGAGGGAGGAGATCATAACCTCAAGGTGGCCAATCTGGACAACTTAGTGAGACCCTGTCTCAAAAAATATACATGCACACACACTCATAATATATACAGCACATTATATATATATAAAAGATATATAATATATCATATATGAGGGATTGGACTCAGAGACGCTCAACCACTGTAAATTCATATTTTCTATAAATTCTTCTCTTGGATTTTAAATGTAGTGCAAATATGGAAATATGTGATCATTTTATTTTGAAGAATGGATAATTAACTAATGAAACTCTCCTTTTGTTATTTGTATGTATAACTTTTGTTAAGAGAGGAATGTGAGAGAGAATAAGAATGTAAGAACATTTAATGATACAATTGAAATCCTTCTGGTCATAGCCTGGAAATCAAACTATAGCCCTGAGCAAATATTATCCATTCTCATCATCCACTGGAGTGTCCTTTATTTATGGTTGCTGAGATCATCTGTTATGAGAGGCAAAGCAATTGGAAAAGTTCACTTGAACTCAAATACTTGGAGTAGAACCTTTTGGAAAAGAATCAGTGCCAAAAAGAAAAAAAAAAAAGAAAAAAAGAAAATGTTCCCTGAAGGCATTGAAAATGTTTAGATCACACAAATTTTCGTTCATATGTTTAATTCCCACCAGGAAATTTACTGTTAAACTTGATGGTATCCTTGGGAATTATATGGGTGCTTTTCAAGATGGTTTTATTTCTCTAAAATGCTTTTTTTTATAAACAATTTTTATTTTAGGAATTTTGATAGCTCATTAGAAAAGGTGTATTTTCAGTAGAAACATGTTTGTGTCTCTATTCTTTGCTTGCAGTTTGGTAGTGGATATCTTCATAGAGGTGGGAAAACCTTCACATTTTCTTTTCAGGGCTCATTGTTCATAATTACTTTTATAATTAAGAATCAAATTAGTACTTTTTAAAACTATCCTATTAAATGAGCTGAAGAATAAAAATATACTCAATTATGTTGAGTATATATTGAGCACACACCATACTTTTTTTTTCCTTAGGGTACAAAGACAACAAAACTGGAAGATTTTATAACATCTCTAATTGGGAAAATTAATTTTTCTAACTTGATTTGTGCTTTTGCAGGAAAGAAGAAATCATAGGGGTGGGAAAAGAAAGAATTTAATTGGAAGAGATAGAGGAGGACACAATGCTAATATCGATTTCATGTTACCTACATCTGTTTATTGAAGGGAACTTAAATATGTTCTTTGGTTTTCTTCACATATGGGTATTATTGGGTAATGTTATAAAAGAGTAAACAATTGTGGTTAAAAGTGTGATTATAGATAATTACAATAAATATATATATTTTCTTTTTAAACATCCAGCATTTTTCTCTCTCCTCTTCAGAGCCATGCCTATCTCTATTCTTCACTGTCACCTCACTAGGCTGCCTTTCCTTCTCAGCGTGGTGTTTGGGGTCAAGAAGTTTCAGAACTAAGTCCTGCTATTCACAAAGAAACACAGATATCCTTTCCTTCATTTTAACTGTAACACTCTGCAGTTTTCAAACGCATAGAATTTATTTGTTTTGAAATGTGGTTTTAAACCAGTTAAGCTATTTTCCTTCTCTCTTTATGTAGTAATGGGTATTAGGTAAAAACAGAATAGTTTCAGTAGTATAATGGTATGTTTGTAGAAAGGTCTCCCTGCCCTCTCTCCTTCTTCATCCACATTCACACACTAAATTGAGCTTTAATCTCCACCCTTCCTCCACTGAATTTCACCAGAAAAGATCTGTAACATATTTGATTATATGGAAACACATGTATAAAGCTTTCTCCACTTGGGGTCAAGATGTTTCAGAACTAAGAACTTAAGAACTAGTTTCCAGGTCAGGTGTGATGATGCATGCCTGTAATCCCAGAGGTTCTGGAGGCTGAGGCAGGAGGATCCTGGGTTCAATCAAAGCTAACCTCAGCAACTTAGCAAGGCCCAAGAAATTAGTGAGACCCTGTCTCTAAATAAAATATTATTTTAAAAAAAAGGGGTGGGGTGGGGATGTGGCTCAGTGGTTAAGCACCTCTGGGTTAAATCCCAGGTACCAAAAAAAAAAAAAAAAATAGTTTTTAGTTTCTAAACTTAGAAAAGAAAAATCACTTTAACACACCTAACATTCTCCTTAACCTTGGGAATTTCCCCAACCCTAGTTCTTTCTCCAAGTTTCACTCTTTAGCCTTCTCAAAATGTATGCACTCTCAAATATTTAATTTTTAATGCAGTTTTTAGCAGGCTTATAACAGCTGTCCAACTTGCCTAAGACATAATTGAGGGGGAAAGTGGTATAAACATACATCTCTGCTTTCACAGAAGAAAGGATCAAGTAACATTTTTTTTAATCCTATAAATTCTAAATCCTAAAATGATACATAAAAATTTTGGAACATATTGATGGAAAAGGTGCCTACTTCAAGAAGAAATAGAGAAGCAGGATTATCTTTTTGCTCCTCTTGAAAACCTTTGGAACTAGGTTTTAATAAGCTTCAAGTTTGAGGAACCTGGTGATTCTCTCACTGGGAAAAACTTGAGCATTCTGTTCCCCAGCACCATTGACCCAGCAAGCATTTGTGAGAAGAGGAGCTGCAGGCTACCAGCAGATAACCTTTCCAGCGAGCTTAAGAAACCCGGGATTTCTATTCCTTCCTCTCAAAATGCAACTGGTTATTTACTTGTATGCATTTAAATTCGTTCAGATCTGAAGTGGAAACTTTGTAAGGGTGTGTGTGTGTGTGTGTGTGTGTATGTGTGTGTGAGAGAGAGAGAGAGAGAGAGAAAGAGAGAGAGAGAGAAAGGAGTGGGGGTGGGGAGCGGTGTGTGTGTGTGCGTGCGTGTGTGTGTGTGTGTGTGTGTGTTGCTGTGCGTCAACCTGCCTGATAGTTGGTAAAAAGCATTCACGAATTGGGATTTTCCCCTGTTCCCCTCTCCTTTTCCAGATCTCAGTGAAAGCCTTAGGGTCTGGAATCAAAAGACAGACATAAGCATGCATTGTGTTTCCATCCTGCAGACTTAAATAACATTCAGAAATATCATCAGAAAAAACTAATTCTCAATGACCAAATTGACTAAAATTCTATAGCAAGTTCAAAAAGGAAAAAGGTACGCTTAAATTATCTAGCTTGCAACAAATATTTCATACCCAGTTGTGATATTATGCAATATGTTCCGAATAGCCACTTTCAACATGCCAAAAAAAAAAAAAAAAAAGGTTTCGAAAACATCAAATAGCATAAAACGCTGTACCGCAGAGAAGGCAGAAATGCATTTAAAGCACCGATGAAAATGGCGTGCAGTATAATTACCTCAAATTGCTGTTCGCTTGACACCCTGACACTAATTTTATTCAAGCCATTGGGAAATAAATGTTTTAAAAGCACTGCTTTCCGAAGGATAGAGCTAGCGGGGGCTGTGAGGTCGTTAAGGAAAGGAAAGGGTAAAGTTTTCAGCACGCAAAAAGAATTAAATAATCCATTTAAAACAAGCTTCTATGTAGATCGACAGCCTTTAATGCCCACATTTTTATAGCGTTTCCCCTACGCGGGGTTTTTTTTTTTTTTTTTTTCCAGCATTCCCTCACCAGATGGATTTTTGCTACTGCAGATCAGCAGAGGGTGTCAGATCTTTCAGAGTGCACCAGGCTGGAACGAGCAGAGCTTCTTAGCAACTCCCCCCCACCCCCCGCCCCATTCTCGCGCTCTCTTCCTCCCTCAGACAACTAGCTCCCCCTCTCTCCTCCCGCCACCCCCCGCTCCACGTAATTCCGAAAGAGCAGAAGAAAGAGGAGAACAAGAAAAGAAGAGCGAGTAAGCGAGAGTGGGAGCACAGAAAAAAGGCTGAAGAGGTTCAAAGGGGAGGAAAGGAAAAGGATGGACAGCCACAAAACGCAGCGATTGCGGAAATTTTCCAGCGCCATTGGCTGGGCAGCGTGAGTCCTTTGGTCGGGCGTGATTTCAGCACCGGGGGGACTGGACAGCACCTCGGGGGTACTTCTGGGCAACCCGCAACCACAGCAAGAACTCCACCAGCAGCCTCAACAACAGGAGCCGCCGAAAACCCTGCTTTGTATCAGAGAGGCAAGGTCAGTCCGACGCACAGCCATGCACAGGCAGTGCGCCTGTACTACGCTGCAAACCTGCTTGTTTCTCTAACATGCACTTGCTTCTAATTACTAGCATTGTTCCCTTTCTTATTAGTGAGGACCTCTAGACGAGATCTGTAAGGGTATATTTTTAATTTATATGTATATACTTAACTTCTTTTGGGCTGTCTTTAAAGGTTTGAGGCAGAATAGTATTTTTTTTTTTCCTTTTCCTTTTTCTTTATTTTTTTTGCTTGCCTTGCACTACGTGCCTGAATAGTTTGTGAATATAATTATTGACTGGCGTCTGGGCTATTGCAGTGCGGGGGGGTTAGGGAGGAAGGAATCCACCCCCACCCCCCCCAAACCCTTTTCTTCTCCTTCCCTGGGTTCGGACATTGGAGCACTAAATGAACTTGAATTGTGTCTGTGGCGAGCAGGATGGTTGCTGTTACTTTGTGATGAGATCGGGGATGAATTGCTCGCTTTAAAAATGCTGCTTTGGATTCTGTTGCTGGAGACGTCTCTTTGTTTTGCCGCTGGAAACGTTACAGGGGACGTTTGCAAAGAGAAGATCTGTTCCTGCAATGAGATAGAAGGGGACCTACACGTAGACTGTGAAAAAAAGGGCTTTACAAGTCTGCAGCGTTTCACCGCCCCGACTTCTCAGTTTTACCATTTATTTCTGCATGGCAATTCCCTCACTAGACTTTTCCCTAATGAGTTCGCTAACTTTTATAATGCAGTTAGTTTGCATATGGAAAACAATGGCTTGCATGAAATCGTTCCGGGAGCTTTTCTGGGGCTGCAGCTGGTGAAAAGGCTACACATCAACAACAACAAGATCAAGTCTTTTCGAAAGCAGACTTTTTTGGGGCTGGACGATCTGGAATACCTCCAGGCTGATTTTAATTTATTACGGGATATAGACCCCGGGGCTTTCCAGGACTTGAACAAACTGGAGGTACTCATTTTAAATGACAATCTCATCAGCACCCTACCTGCCAATGTGTTCCAATATGTGCCCATCACCCACCTCGACCTCCGGGGAAACAGGCTGAAAACGCTGCCCTATGAGGAGGTCTTGGAGCAAATTCCTGGCATTGCCGAGATCCTGCTAGAGGATAACCCTTGGGACTGTACGTGTGATCTGCTGTCCCTGAAAGAATGGCTGGAAAACATTCCCAAAAATGCCCTGATCGGCCGAGTGGTCTGCGAAGCCCCCACCAGACTGCAGGGTAAAGACCTCAATGAAACCACCGAACAGGACTTGTGTCCTTTGAAAAATCGAGTGGATTCTAGTCTCCCGGCGCCCCCTGCCCAAGAAGAGACCTTCGTTCCTGGCCCCTTGCCAACTCCTTTCAAGACAAATGGGCAAGAGGAGCATATCACCCCAGGGTCTGCTCCAAACGGAGGTACAAAGATCCCAGGCAACTGGCAGATCAAGATCAAACCCACAACAGCGATAGCGACGGGTAGCGCCAGAAACAAACCCCCAGTCAATGGCTTGCCCTGCCCTGGGGGCTGCAGCTGCGATCACATTCCAGGGTCGGGTTTAAAGATGAACTGCAACAACCGGAACGTGAGCAGTTTGGCTGATTTGAAGCCCAAGCTTTCCAACGTGCAGGAGCTTTTTCTGCGTGATAACAAGATCCACAGCATCCGAAAATCTCACTTTGTGGATTACAAGAACCTCATTTTGTTGGATCTGGGCAACAATAATATCGCCACCGTAGAAAACAACACTTTCAAAAACCTTTTGGACCTCAGGTGGCTGTATATGGATAGCAACTATCTGGACACCCTGTCCCGGGAGAAATTCGCCGGACTGCAGAATCTAGAGTACCTGAACGTGGAGTATAACGCGATCCAGCTTATTCTCCCCGGCACTTTCAACGCCATGCCCAAACTGAGGATCCTCATTCTCAATAACAACTTGCTGAGGTCCCTACCCGTGGACGTGTTCGCTGGGGTCTCGCTTTCTAAGCTCAGCCTGCACAACAATTACTTTATGTACCTCCCGGTGGCAGGGGTGCTGGACCAGTTAACCTCCATCATTCAGATAGATCTGCATGGAAACCCCTGGGAGTGCTCCTGCACCATTGTGCCTTTCAAACAATGGGCAGAACGCCTGGGTTCCGAAGTGCTGATGAGCGACCTCAAGTGTGAGACGCCTGTGAACTTCTTTAGGAAGGATTTCATGCTCCTCTCGAATGACGAGATCTGCCCCCAGCTGTACGCGAGGATCTCGCCCACGTTAACTTCGCACAGTAAAAACAGCACTGGGTTGGCGGAGACCGGGACGCACTCCAACTCCTACCTAGACACCAGCAGGGTGTCCATCTCGGTGTTGGTCCCGGGACTGTTGCTGGTGTTTGTCACTTCCGCCTTCACCGTTGTGGGCATGCTCGTGTTTATCCTGAGGAACCGAAAACGGTCCAAGAGAAGGGATGCCAACTCCTCGGCGTCCGAAATTAATTCCCTACAGACAGTCTGTGACTCTTCCTACTGGCACAATGGGCCTTACAACGCAGACGGGGCCCATAGAGTGTATGACTGTGGCTCTCACTCGCTCTCAGACTAAGTCCTCAACCCTGACAGGGGAGGGGCCGGAAAGCGATAAGCATCCCCCCCCTACCGCCAGCACCCCAGGGGTTAGAGGAGCGCTGACCCAAATCCAGCGTGCCCCAAGTCTTGATGGACATAAGTAAACAAATAACTATAAACTCACTTAACTGAGAGGGTCTGACCTCATAGCTCCCTTCTGGAAACAAAGAGCAGACTGTGCGGAGCTGGAAGAGCGCTCAACTAGCTTGCTCTTTGCTCTGAGCTCCTTTTGAATGAAAGCCCAGCATGGGCCCTGCCAGAAGAATTGACAGTGCTCTCACCCCGGGCAAGGACCTGTGGGGATGGCTGCCGCAGTTCTATACATATATACATATATCCACATCTATATAGAGAGATAGATATCTATTTTTCCCCTGTGGATAGCCCCATGATGGCTCCCTGTTGGCTACGCAGGGATGGGCAGTTGCACGAAGGCATGAATGTATTGTAAATAAGTAACTGACTTCTGACAAACAAACAAAAAGTGCTGCATGGCTCGCATGGAATCCACGCGCTCCAGGGACTCTGCCCGCCCCGCCCCCCCCTGCAACTGGAGATGGCGTCTCCTTCACAGCACCCACCCTCTTACCTGATAAGTCCCATCATCAAACTTTCTATAAACAAAATACAGTATAATCAGAAAGTGCCATTTCGCCATTATTTGTGATCAGTAGGCAGTTCAAAGAGTATGTTTACTGTGAAAAAAAATGTAAAGGTTTTATTTAAGACATTTGCATGGCTAATCATCAGTCCATTTTATGAGTTAGCAATGTATTTTGTTGAGGGAAGTTTTTAGGGGTTGTTTTGGGTTCTTTTATTTTGATGGTAATGTTTATTTTATTTTTTGAGGGGTAATATTTTTCTATACATATCCAATAATGCCTTCCATCTGAATGTAAAATAAGTACCCATGATTTCTATTATAGTACCAGTGTAATTATTTAAAAAAAAAAAAGACTTTGAGGCAGTTAAGCATGACCAATTAATGTCACTCTAGTGCTTAGGCTGCGATCATATGGTAGCAATTCTGTGCTGGTATAAATCTTACTTATAAAGTAGGAAAGAAGAACCAAGGAAGCACGTGAAACTTACTAATTCTATTCGAGGATTTTATAATGGCATATTTTTTCAGTATTAAAGTGAAAATGTTTTCAAATCTGGGTCCTTACATTTTTCCAGCTTCATATTTGCAACTGGTAAATTGGATTTGCGGTGGAAGGGAGGGGGAGAAGGGAACGGTTGGGGGTGGATCCCCTTCTTGAGCTACAGTAAGGCTCTTTTCTCTAATCGCCTTAGCCTTTTACCTTTTTCTGTAGCTCCTCTTTCCCCAGGCCCACCCCCAGCTCAGACTGTATCGGTTTTCTCGCGTCCACAAAGTAAGGTCTTCCTCCAACACACTCCCTCCCCGCCCCCTCTCCTAATGCGGCAGTGAATCCCTTTATTAATACGGGAAATCCCTGGCTGCTGATTTGTTGGTGCTGCCCACACTGCAGATATATTAAGGATGTTAGGAGAGATTTGATTTAATTGATTCTGCCTAGATCGGTCTCATTAAACGGAGTGGAGATTTCATTGGTCAGCACTCCTCCATGAAAGACAGCCCTAATGACTGGCATTTGAGATGCTGCTGGCATTTTGAATTCAACATCTGCTGAAAATGGTAAAACTAATTAGCGTCCACCCACCCTCCCCGCCCCAGCAACTGCATATTGAAATTTGTTAAAGCACTCATCTTTATGGAAATCAATCATTATCCTAAAGAAGTGTTTCTCTCCCATCATCCGGATTTCTGGTTGTGGCCCAGTAATTAACAAGAAAAGCATTGAAGTATTTGAATTTACATGAACCAATGCAATTCTGGCCTCAGTCACATTCCTCTGGGATTTCTAAGCAAGTGTATTTTATGAACAGATAGGCTACAAAAACTGCACATATTGATGGGAGTTGCATTCCACCACATATCCACCCTTGAGAAGTATGTGGAAAATAAAAAACAAAACAAACAAACAAACAAAAAAAAACCCCCAAAACTCCAGACCACAGGGGGGGGAAAAAAAGTATAGAACACTAAGTCACCTAATGAAAGATGAAAGTCCAGGAGCAGTCTTAAGTAGTTTTGCCATCTAGAACTCATATTCTAAAGGGAAGTAATTTCCCAGAACAATGCTGTTCTGGACTATGTATTATTTATTTTAACATTTTTAAAATAAAATCTTTATGATAAACCATGACAGTTCTTAAGGCCATTCATCATTTTTTTCTCTTGGTTCTTTTGTTTGTGGACTGCATTTCATGATGGTAAAACTGTAATCTACTTTCTCTGACAAATATTATGGGTTGTTTTTTATTTATTTTTACTTTGAAGGTTTTGCTTCTTTTTATGGAAAAAATGAATGATTTTCTGGTAAGAACCAACAAATGTGTTTGTGATAGAAAATTGGAGAAGAGAGCCATATATTCTACAATATTATGACCTGAAGAAGGGAAAAAGGCAGATGTAGAAACAATGTCTTTATTGGAAGGTGAAAGATGGCATTAAAGAAACACATCTAGTGAGAAATTTTAGCTAATAAAAGTCCAGAAACTAGACCTCTCAGAAGGTTTGCACAGGGGCAAGAACTTTTCTTCATCCTGATTAAAAGGAAATCTCCAAGTAGAAGCCAAGGTTGAAGGGGTACAATTGTTTTTAAAATAGTAAGTTCAATGGTTTTTGTGTAGTCACTCTGCATAATTATTCAATTTAATCTTCACAATCGCAGGATAATTTAGTAAGATACTACTGTTTCTGTTCCATAGTACTGGAATCAAACCGGCTTCAGGCATGACAGAGAAGTGCTAGACTACTGAGCCACATCCTAGCCCTAGTTATTTGATGTTGAGACATAGTCTTGCTAAATTGCCAGACTGGCCTGGAACTCTTGCTTTAGTTTATGGAGTAGTTGGGATTATAGGCCTGTTCCACCATACCTGTTTTTTTAAAAAATATTTTGATATACTTCTGCTGCCACTTTACAATAGTTATGAGCTTAATAGATTTGTGTTTTATTAAAATTTATACACATAGTTAGTTTTCGGTACACATAATCCATATGGTCTTACCATGTATCTTTCATTTAGAAGTCCTTAGCATCTTCTTTTTACTTCATCGTTACATAAAATGTTCATGTAATTACACTTGTCATTTGTATTAATTGAGATTTCTTATTTCCAGTTAAAATATTCTTTTTAATTCATCAAAGAGATGAAGAGATCTGGGTCATGCCTAATGGAAAAAAGAGAAAAGAACAAGATATTTTATTTAGTTGCATTGCTTTAAAGAGGTAGTAGCTTCTGGGTCTAGTGCAGTAACTAAGAATATCCTAGAACTTAACTTGTTACCATAGAAATTTATTGTTTAACCATTTTATACATTTATCCAAGAGGAAGCTGGGATTGCTGATCTAACATTAACATAACAAGCTTCTTTTTCTTAATGGTATTTGTATTAGATGTAATTAGAATTTTCAGTCATTTTAGTAAGTGTTAGAATTATATTGGTGATTACAAAGACAGTTTGTTAATTTAGGTTTTTCAGGTTTCTAATAAATCTTGTTTTGTACGTACAGAGAAATGGATGAATTTGCAAGGATGAACACTGAACAGTGCATTTATAATATGTTAGAGGTGTATTAATTGCAGTGGTTACTAATTCAGTATTTCTGCTAGCAAATTTATGAACATTTGTATTTGTGTGTTTATTTGAAGAAGACAGATATAAAATATGCTAAAGATTAATTTTAGCATGTATAAAGTTTTGATTCATTTTCTCTCTTATTTAAATCTCTATAAAGTAAGCTTTATTATTTATTTAATTTTTAAAAGATGGGCTCTGTATGCTATCAACAGAGTTAGAGTAAAGTATTTAAGTTTTTAAAGTTATATTATTTATTCAATTTAGCCCTGAACAAAAAAGAAGAGGGGAAAATCAAACACGTTTTATATAATCACCTGGCACTTTGTTTTATCTATGGTGCTGCCAAAATATTATTTTCAAAACTAAACATAGGACATGTAAGACATTTCTTTTTGAGGTTCAAACCTGAAGAAATACCTTTAAATGATTCCATGAAATACATACTACAGAGTAATCCTGAAACATAAACAGATATTGACTCTGTTGTGACCTATCGAAATTTGATTGAATTTTGGGAAAAAAATTGGAGAGTTAAGATAATAACAGATGCTGTGTTGAAAAACTATACTTTTAAAATGGAAGGAACTGTGAGAGAAGAATGGAGGATCTTTAGATTATGTAGAGGGAAATGAGAAGGGGAGAGGGTGGGGGTATAAAAATGCTGGAATGAGACAGACATCATTACCCTATGTGCATGTGTGATTAACAAGAATGAAATGAATGTACATCATGCACAACCATAGAAATGAACTTTTGTACTCCATTAAAAATTAAAAAAAGAAAATGGAAGGAACAACTGGAAAAAAATCTTAGTTTTTCTTGAAATCTCTAAAATCCAGTGTAACCGTTTTACCTAGATTGACTAGCAATTTAGTTTATTGGATTGGACCTTAATTATTCAATTGGCTACCCTTCTCCCATTTACTTTCTAAATATATCTTATATTATACTCTTGAAATATAATTACATTTCATACTTAAACTTTACAGAGCTTATTGGAGAACTATTTAACAGTCTAAAGAATTTGGAATGTGTTAGACCTAAATTTTCAACTGGCAATGTTAACTGGGCACTTGCTACACAAACACATATACAAAAATAGAGTTATTTCTTGATATCTGGGAGATTGGTTCTAGGATGTTCACAGATGCCAAAATTGAGGAATGTTTAAATCCTATATGATAATCTCTAGATTACTTTTAATACCTGATAAATGTAACTATTATGTGAAGAGTTGTACTATATTGTTTAGGAAATCATAACAAGGAAAAAGGTTTGTACATTTTCAGTATAGATACACTTTTAAAAACATTTTTTAATCCATAATGAGTTGAATCCACCAATGAGGAACCTAGGGGTCAAGTTCACTGTAGAAGTTTTCTTAGGAAAAGAAAATAGAGCAGTGCTAATCCTATGGATTCTATGACCTCAACAGTGAGATATAGATGTCACTGTAATCATTGAAGAATAGTATATCATTGGCTTTGTTTGAAGAATACCACTAGAACAGTTTATATTCATTTTGTGTAAGTAATATAGTTTTTTAGTCATTTGGAGAAATGCAGTCATCACATCAGTTTTATCAATTATAATGCAAAAATTTGGAAATCTTCAACGTTTTAAATGAAAGAGGTACTTTACCATGCTGGTTTTATTTCCATTTCTTGTTCTGTAAAATGGAAATAATGCTTGCTATTTTATAAATTCCTTAAGGGTCTTCTGACTAATTACTTCAAAAAGAAGCAAACTAGTTTTTATCTTAACAAATGAATGACTGATGATTTTTTAATTTCGGTTATTTGAAAAATCAAATTTTAGTTTAGAAAATTGAATAGATATTTGTGATATTGTAAGTTTAGAAGTAATTAGTGCTGAGAACTTAGGTTTGATTTCTATAATTTCTGTGCAAGAAAATTACAGAAACATTAATTTATACGCTTTTATAAATTTACTTTGCTATTTTTTGTTTAGTGAAACTTAATATTTAATCACCTAGTAGTAACGTCCAGATGCTCAACTCTAAGCATTTAACAAGCACACAGCAGTAAGCAGAGCCATGTGTTTACTCATTCTATGTCTTATTCTCTTTGCCTCTAACTCCATTTCTTTTCTTGGCAGAAGAGTACAGGAAGGAAACATGCTCAGCTTCAGCATATCGATAAAAAAGTCAATATATAGTGAAAAATGGAAGTGTCTCAAATACAAACGATAAATGGCCACTCTTTGACATTATCAAAGAAGTAGTCTCTGCCTCCCAGAAAAAGGGGGATAAGTGGAAAACGGCCACTATTACCATAAACAATAATGGCTCTGTCCAGATTCCGTGACATTTATTATGCACTTTTCCTTTGTACACTGATATCCTGGTAAACATTTCTAAACTGCGTATGAAATAAGAAAGGCAGGTACATCATTATGATAGTAATCAGATTTGAATAATATTAAGTGTGTATATTTAGAGTTAATTCCCACTTCGAATAAACAGTAAGATTACAAAATAGTGAAGGAATTTAACACCATTCCATTGCCTATACAGTATATACTAGAATCCACACTTTGTTGTCCAGGTATTTTTATTAAAATAGCTGGTTTACATCATTAACATGATCCTACATGATTAAATCATTTTATTTAAAATATTTTGTTCTGAAAGGTGTGAAATGGTGCCATATAATAATTATGTGCTAATTTCTGATCAATTAGGTAAATTTTGTAGATAATTGACTCAGTTGTGAATCTAGTTAACATTGCTTCATTGGACATTCAGCATTAGTGTGTTTTGTGGTAGCTTATATACTGAAGGACAGAGTATGGCTTTGTCATGGCTGAGTCAGAAAGAAGTATTAGTAAACTTCTTAATGTTCCTAAATAATGGATGTAAATTGGTTTAGCTGGTATTCAGATTACTCTAAAGGGATTGAAATTACTAAAGCAAAGAGTTTAGGACTGTTAATCTCTCTGTTTCCTGAATGACTAAACATTTCCTGATGTCTCAACACATGCTTTAATGAGAGAAATAACCCTTAATGGTTTTCTTGGTCATAAAACGTTACCTATTTTATTTTTCAACAACACTTGGATTGGATGACATTTGTATTTCTAACTATAACTGCTAGTTCCCCAACAAGTAGATTTCATGTTTCTGATGCTATTTGGAACAGTTAGGCATTAATACATGACAAGTAGGTAATTCCAGGCACCTATGGTGTAATATTATGAGGAATGGGATTTGAAGACAGAAACTAACAGCTGGAAACAGCAATAATCACTAAGAATTGAATTACATGGAATGTCACTTTACTACTATAACTCAAAATTTATAACACAAAATTAAGAAGAACATCAGATCAGATCATTTTTAACATTACCTTCATAAGCATGACAGCTAATCAAGTATATTTATGTTTTATGATTTTTCTAACATAGAGCATTTTTACATGGATAACTACAATTGTGCCTATTATATTTCATCCTTGGCAATCAATTTCACACTTGATGAGAAACCAAATGCATAGAGTGGACACCAACTTACTTTATTTTATAAACACAGGTTTTGTCTTAATATCTTTAGTAGTATGGTATAATTAAGCAAAATTTCAATCCATATTTGTGATGTCTTTTACACCATGACTAATAAATATTTTCACTACAGTCTTTATAAAAAAGTGAGTCTCTCAGAAGTAGTACAAGTGTGATATAAATGTCACATCATGGTATTTCACAGAGGCAGCATAGAATTATTGTCATGAGCATGTTAATCATGCCAAATTCAAGAAAACAAAAATTAGAAAAGGAAAAGAAAACAAGAGGGATGAAAACAGTTTTACTTTCACTGACTCAACACATATTTGTTAACCAAATTTCTAAAACATACATTAATAGACTAGATGTCTATTCCTCTGAATTTACATTCTGCAGAAGGTTACAAAACATAAAACAAAAAGTAAATAGTGGATAACATGAATGATTCAGAGCTGTAAGGAAATAAAATGGAGGAAGAGTAAACGATTCTTTTTAATTGTGGTCAGGGAAGACTTTTTTTCTGAAGACATGATGCTTAAACTGCATGAAACATGATGCAAAGGAGACCTGAATATTTGGAAAAGAGAGATCCTGGAAAACAAATCATAAAGTGCAAAATGCAATTCATAAGTGAATGTGGGACGTTTGAAGACTAGAAAGACCAGAATGACTAGAATCTGAACATAGTTTACAATGCTGGAAAGGCAAAGAGAAGTCAGATAATGCTTTATAAACCATAGAAAGAATTTAGGTTTTCTTCAAATGTAGCAGGAATTTTAAGCCAGCAAGTGGCATGATCTAAGTGGTGTGTTTAAATAACCATTTTGGCTTACTGAGAATGACTATATGGAAGGTAATAAGTTCCTAATGCTGTTCAGGAGAGAATTGATGGCATCTTGGATAATGGTGGTGCTAGTGGAGTCAGACCTGGGGAAGGTGAGGATTGTACTGTGGGTGAGGGGATAAAGGAGAGGAAAACAGTTGTGTGACTGTTTTGGCTTTACTGATCAACTTGATGGTAACTCCCATTATTGAGAGGGAAAGGCTGGAGGAGGCATGTTTTAATTGATACAGGTGACTTTATAATATTAAATTTGGGATGTCAGTTCACATATTCTGGGTAATTTAGGGAATATGGCAATATAAACTCAAGGGGAGTTAACGGAATAAAACAAATATATAGAATTCAACATTACTCTTATTGATGGCTATTGATGTCCATATTTTATGGATTTAAAACTAAGACTTTGCTTACACTTAACTGGTGTATCTGACCTGTAGGGGAGATTTATTGAAAGTTGAATGTAAACTTGATATCTGATACAACCAATATAGAAAAGATATGAAATACATATGTAGTATCTATATTTGCCCCAAATCAGAATACAATATAGAAGCATACTAAAATATGCTTTTATGAAAATCAACTGAAATAGATAAATGGTGTGGAAAAGGATAAAAATAACATGAGACATAAAAATACAATGATAATCTTTAATTGCTTAAATACTAATTTAATAAGCATATTTTTACTTGAGAATGAAGCAACTAATCTTATCCATCAAATCCAACAAAAAGCTTTGACTTTATTTTTTCCACAAAAGTAAGATTTCTGGAAAAGGAAGTTTGACTTTAGTAATCAATAGGAAGATAAGAATGAAGATCAAATCATATGTATTTGGTGGTGATAAAGACTGGCTTTTGCTTTGGCGGGTTTTATTTTACTTTGCTTGTATGAAACTCTGTGGTCTGGTTATCTCTGAAAAACTGTACACCACTTTGTATTTAGTCCAAACAAAGTGGACAGCACAATTTTCAAAAGTCCCATTTTCTTCACAGAACTATTTTTCTGCACATACCATTTAACTATCACCGTCTTTAATTTCTAACAACCTAAGTATAATTGAAATTAATTAAACTGAGACTACTTTTTCCTCTTATTTTAATACTGTTGTACTTCTAATACTAGTTTTAGACATTATGCAGGGGTAATCTTTCCTCTTCTTAAGGCTCTGAGTAGCTTCTTTCTGTGTAGGCATGATGCCTTGTTTTAAAAACTTTTCTCATTTTGAAAAAGGAAGTCAAAGCCTGCATAGGAATGATGCTAGGTTCTTACAGTGCTGTCTCCTGGTGCTACTGAGTTCAAAGTCCTTGGATCACTTCTGGGACCACTAAGATGAACATGCACGCGTTCAGAGGGCCTTGCTCTGCATTAGGTTCTCCTCTAACCTGTTTTGTGGTCTTAGGTAAAGCTCTTAACTCTTGTTTTGTATCTAATATGAAATTGTTGGATTAGAGTGAAGTTGTTACAAAACTTTCTCTGTCAAGGGCCAGAATAGGACCATTTTAGGGTTTGTGGGCTAAGATGAAAAATCTAGGATATTTTGTAGCTATTATGTATCTATGTGTATTATGTAGATAAGTGGGAAATAGACAACAAATTTCTCAACATTTTTAACAAAATGCAAAATAATTTAATGATATTTGCATTTCATATAATTCTCATGTGTTACACTATATTATTCTTAACTTCTTTCAACCCCTTAGCCATTTAACACATAAAATGCATTCTCAGCTTACAAACAGTTTAAAATCAGGTGGGAGAACTGATCTGGGAGGTAGTCTACCACTCTGTACTGGATCACTCTCAGGTATCCTACTAAAGAAGAAATTGACTTTATGTTTATGTGTTAATTAAAATACATTCAAAGTATTTTGCATCATGAAGATTATATGGAATTTTCAAAATTAAATAACACGTTTCTGTACATTTCTTCACTAAGTTTATAGATTTTTAAAGTTAATTGATACAAATTATTGAGTATTCAAACATACATAAAAACATAATCTGATCATTTAAAATTCTTAAATTATGCTGTTTTACCAAAATATAACCATAAATGTACATATAGGTTGAAGCCAAATAGTGATCAAGGAGGATTGATACTAAATGAACCATGGTTAATCAGGAATTACTGGAGTGGTTGAGACCTATCTCTAGAATCAGATGATATCAATTCTAATCCTAGCTCTGGGAACTATCAGCTGTGTGAACTTGATTGAGTCATTAACTTCATAGCACTTGGAGTTTCTTACCTATAAAAAATAATTAACAATGATAGTACCTATCTCATAGCAGTGTCATGAACATGTTAATGTGATATGAATGTGAATGTCATGAATGTATAAAATAGCTTTCATGATTGAAAGAGGTTTTGATACATTGTGAACTTTCAGAAAGCACTAGCTATTAATATTTTGTTTCTATTGCATAAATACTTTAATATAAGCCTCAAAACAGTTATATTTTATAGGATTACTATTTTTCAGTAAAGAATATGAGGATTATAAAGCATCTTGCTGAAGATGCACTACTAAGTGACCAAAGCAAAATTCAAAGCCGAATTAGAGAAACTTAAAAACAATTGGCATTTAAACTGCACAATTGGGTATTTGTTAAAAGATTACCATTGTCTAGCCTCCTCTTTCTTCTATGACAGTTTCATGACATCTATGCTGTTGTTTTTCTTAGGATTAGAGATACATAATGTTATCCTCTGTTCATGTTTTCCCGTTCTACGCCGATCTTTAAGTAAATAGATGACCTTTAAAATTTTATACAATTCAATTCACATGCCCCCCCCCACTTCTACTTTCAGGACAGTAACTGACATTCTATAATTTTTATTTCAATTTCTTCTGTGCTTTCACCAATGAAGATTAATTTAAGTCTTTTGATAGTAGTCTACAGAGAGAAAGAAAGAAAATCTCTATATAGTATTAATTTGTGATAAAATATCCTAATACAAAGTTTTCTTCACAATGTATAATATTTTCAACAAATTAGTAACATTTTGATAGCCAACATAAGTACATATTTTATTCTAGCATTTCAGTGGTAATATTTGGCAGGAATAATATTTTCTTCTTCATATTTCATATAAATAAATCTATGATGCAAACTTTAAAAAAAGAAGAAGAAATGTAAAATTTCTCTTAATCAAAATTTATCTTTTTAAAATGTTTATTTGACAATAACTGCATATTTATGTGATACACTGTGGTGTGTGTTATGCATATACATTGTAAAAAGATGACATCAAGTTAGTTAACATAGCTATTACCTCACCTATCAATTTTTTATATGTGTGGTAAGAAAATTTTAAATCTATTCCATCATCTCAGAAAATGACAATAGAGAGTTTTACTTATTTTTCTACTTCCAAGTTTTCCTATAGGATTGGAAAGGAAATACAGACTTGTGTTTGTAGAAGACAAATTCTTCCCCAATGAAATCCAGTGTAGGATTGAAACATTTGTTTGGATTAGTTGTATAGCAAGTTCTTCAGTTTTGCTTGTCATTGCATCCTATGGGTGGATGCATCTAATAATATCAGTACATCAAAAGTACTAATAGTCCAGCTTTTTTCAATTAATTTTGCCCTCCAGCAATAAAAATGAGTGTGCTAAATGTAGTTGCCTCCCACAACTCAGTTTAATAGAATCTGTTTTGACTCTGCTCTTGACCAAACTGTGGCCCATGATTCCACAAATTCAAGATATATCAAAACTGTGGCATCAGAAAGGAGAAAAAAATGTATTAAGTAGTTTCAGTAACAGTTTTTACAATAGAACTTCACCTCTTCCAAGAAATACCCAGAATCTATGGGTGATGTATGTTTTCCGCACTGACTAACTTCACTACTCATTATTTTCCTCTTTCACACCATTTTGTTTGTTTTTCCAGGACAGTTATTTAGAATTGCAGCTAACAAAAAGTAATAGTGTGACATAATGACTAATAATAAAAAAAATCCACCTCAAACCTTAGAAAATGGAATTCATAGTTCTCTAAAATAATACCCTGGTGGCGATTACATCTGAATGAAAACTATAATTCAGAGGGAAATAATAATAACAGTGATAAATAGAAGTTACTGCCTTTAATTTTTATAGCTTTCAGGTATTTCTAAATCCAATTGTGTGTCATTTACCAGGAAGAGCTTGGCCTTTCTTCAATTATGCCATCTGTTGAAGAATAGGATCACATCACTCCTGTATGACCTAGTGGTTCAAAATAGCTCTTCTTTCAAGAAATATGGAACACAACATTGAACAGACATTTTTTAAAATTCAGACCAGGAGGATTCATCCATTTAGCCCAGTTTCATGAGAATATTAACTGTTCACAATAGTAGATATTTTAAAATGGTGTACAATTCAAAGTTACCCCACTCCATTCATTTTTAATGCCTTTTAGATATGTGGACTTCATAATACTAACAAGTAAAATATTACTAGTAATAAGATGATAGTCTAACTGATTAATATGCAGTTTCTTAAATCTGTAACTGGGTAACTTTCTTCTTCAACCTTTCAAACAAGTTTATTTTCTCTAATTTAGTGTGTTAAAAAGCTGATTGATTTTCCATCTGAACTTATCACTGAGGACCATACTTAATGAAACAAAAGGTCAATTAATTCTTATTTGCTACTGTTTTGTTAAATCAGTAAGCTAGTTCTAAGTGTTGAAGAATTCACTCCCCCAATGCTTTTTACATTGATATATTTCTATGTTCACAGTGATAAATAAGTATTTTTATCATTTAGAGTAAGTGAACACTTTAGATTCAATTCACATTTTAAGTTTTCCCTAAGCAGGTCTCTGAACTTATATATCTACACCCTTCCTGTTTATTTGGAGAATAATATATGATTAATGTTAGTTGATTGAGTGAATTTGTATGTGTTTGTGTGTGTGTGTGTGTGTATGTGTGTGTGTACCACAATGTACCATTGCGCATGCTAGGTAAGCATTCAACATTGAGCTATAACCCTGGCCCTTGAGTGAAAATTTTTAAAAAATTATCTTTATGTTTTGAAATTTGGTTATAGAATATCAATCCAAAAATCATTATTTCAACATCTATACTTTCCTTAAAACAAATATTTTCCAAACCTCCAACATGTATTTTTTAATAAATATTTCCTCTTCTAGGTTTGTTATAAAAATAAAGGTGATTAGATATCAAATAACTATATCATTTTGATAAACTAATTGCAATACATTTGATTTGTGGAAATACAAGTAGATTTGTATTAAAATCAGATTTACACATCGAGGAAATAGTCATAAGGTTATCATTCACCAAAGACCTGTGGATATCAGGAACTTTATTTTAAAGTTAAAATAAAGTTGTACTGAAGTATTTCCAGAAGCATCTTCTCTAGACACACAAACTCCCCATAGTCAGAGAAACAGGGCAGTAGTACTACATTTATTTGCAAAGGATGGATGAGACAGAGCCTCATAGATTTATGAGAAGATAAAGAGTGCATTTGCAGAGTTTGCTGAATGAATGAAGCAAGACCTTATTACAGTTTTACCAAAACAACTTGTTAAGCTGTAGGACTGGTACAGTGTTTCACCCATGTGTAATCTGCTAAATGAGTAATACACAGTTCTGAAATGAGACTAAAACACATTTGCAGATAAGACTTGAGTTTCCTAAATGATTTTGGCATTTTAGCTTTCAATAAAATTATTTACTAGAAACTATTAGTTTCTATTAAGTGCAGTCAAATTTTGTTCCAATTACTTTAGTTCCAAAGTCATTAATTTTTCAATATTGACTGCTTTTTCTTAGCAACATTTTATAATTCTTGTAATCCTTTTTGTATTGTAAATATGACCATAGTTTCCTCTTCACAAGTGATTATTATTACTTAAAAAAAAAAATGCAGTACTAAGTGTTGAAGCCAGGGGCACTTTACTATTGAACTGCATTCCCACCAGTTTTTACATTTTTATTTTGAGAAAGGATCTCCCTAAATTGTGAAGGCTACCCTGGAACTTGCCAGTCCTGCCTCATCCTCCCAACTTGCTAGGATTACAGGCATGTACCACTGGATCTGACTTCATAGGCAATTTTTAATTATCATCTTAAAATATTACAAACTTTGTTTTAGAACCTTTTCATTCCTTATGGAATCCTATAACTTTTACTGCTTTTGTAAATCAATTAGCTTCTTTCTTTGAATTTCATTTCCTAAATGGAGTATAAAACAAATGCTTGTGTCTCTAAATGTTAGAACAGAAATAGCTGCATCATAAATTTTAATAACATTATACTGAAATCTTCAATTCCTATGGATTCTTAATGGAATTTTGCTTTATTTTATCTCATTAATTCTTTAAAAACATTTAGATGGATTTACATTAGCAACTAAAATTAAGAATGGGCAGAGAATCTTCCTCTCTTTTCAAATATACAAGCCCTGTGATTATACTTTTCTTAAAAATTCAAACAGACATTCAAAAATGGAGTTTAATGAAATTCGCTAAAATTGTTATTCAGTGCTTACAGATGTCAAAAATATGTAAGTTTAGTGATGGAGTGCTCCCACTTAAGTCATGAATATTTTGGGAAAATAAAAAAGAACTCAAGTTTGAGAGAGAAATCTACCACCACTTTCTCTCTCTCCTGCTTTGGATAAAAGGGGGATAAACACTCCAATGTGTTCCACAGGATTGAAAGGAGCTGATAAGAACAAATAAAGGATGTCCAGTGCCTTCATCTTTGAAAACACAGCTTGAATCTTTTTGCTCTAGTCCTGCAATGGCTGTTGCCACTTTGAGATCAAATTAAATGTAATTCCAACCCTTGCTGTGCAGCATGAGAGAGACCATGGAGATCATTTCTCCCTTTCCATATGCATGCTCAGGGGGCAGGGCAAAAATGACAGAAGGAGAGTATTATCATTTTGGCCCATGCACTAAGAAAAGCTTGAGACCATAATTCTACTGTTTATGAAACGAAAACATGAATCTTTGTTACTTAGATACAAGAAAACATTTTCCAAATGGGACTATTTGATTGTATGGGATGGTAGATGGTTGTGAATCACATTATTTCAGGAGTCTAACATTATGGTATGAATATTTTATCATGAGATACTTTTCTATATTAATGAAAATTCAAATCTTTTGCAAAGGTTATTTGTCTTATTGGTTCAGTTTAGCCAGTAAAATGTGTGCTTGGAATGTGTTTCTCTTATATTAGGCACAGCACAGTTTTGTATTATGTCTTACAGTTACAAATTTGCATACATGATAGTTCTTGTGCATTTTCATGTTTATCTAATATTCACAATAAACCTGAGGACTAGAAGATTTTTCATCCTATCATATTGAGTAATTTTATAATTAATTACCCTCTTTTAGGCTACCCATAAGACTCTGCTCTTTAAACTTGTGTGAACAGGTAAACAATTTTCAATATATCTGTGCTCTAGCTCATGGTGAAAGCCAGCCAGGAGACTAAAGAAATTATTGTGTAAAGGGAGGCAGTGTCCAACTGAAAACACTTACTATCGTACTTTAAAAATGTGCACAGGGTTAAAATATATCAACCTGAGACATTAGTCAGAAACTTGCCCAGTTAATGGAAATCTCAGTTTGACTAATTGTTGACATTAACAAGGGAATTTCAAGGTCTATTAAGAAGGAAAATGAAAACTCTAAATGCCTACATGGTTTAGAGTGTGTCATGAAGCCTGGCAAGGACATGGACAAAAGGATGAACAAAAATAATAGAAAAATTTACAAAGTGGTGTAATGAAAATCAAACAATACAGTAGGGACAGGAAATAGAAATGACCATGATACCAACTTGATCTAAGATTGAAGAACGATACACCTCAGAATGTCATGTTTCTCATGGTTCTATTTCTTTAAGTTCAAATTGATAACTTTGGAACAAATATTCATGTTTGGTAGATTTTTAAAAAATGAGTTACATATCAAGAGTAGAAAAAGTAAATATTCTCTATTTGAACATAAAATAATATTAATAGATATTAATTTATTTTTAAGTATTATTTTCATTAAAGGCCTTTCCAGAGTCAACAATTATATGTTCTTAAGTGAATTTAACTTTTTAAAATTTCTATAAAACTCCCAGATTTGGGGATTGAAAACTGATAGAAATTTTTTATTTTATACCTAGTGAATTGATCTTTTAGAATAATATCTAGGGTGATGATGGTGTATATGAAATCAGAATGATAAAATAGCCATTTACTTTAAAAAAATCAATTTAAAAATGGCAATTCAGAATTTTTTGTTCCTAAGCTGAAAAACATAATTGTTTTATATTTGGCATTTCAAAACAAAATGAAACGGACATATTTTTGAAATAATGTATATGGTCAATAGAAACATTGAGTGACCAATATATAGAGTGCTATATTGACATTAGCAAATATTCATGAATATTTCTTTCCAATTATAAGCAAATAAATATTATTTTGAATAAATAGGCCCACCTGTACTATTGCTATAGATAGTTTTATGTACAAAAATTAGAAGGTCTCAGATAAATCAGTAAATAGTCACATTTGTTTAGTTTGAAGGATGCTGACTTACCTCCACACTGGGAGTTTGCCAAACAGCAAAGGTAAAGAAAAGATGCCTCACAGCTCTGTGTGTCATAGCTGTGCTTTATTAAATTGACCTTATGACCTGCAATGATTCGTGCTGCTCCCAAGTGGTGAAAGACACTTCTGTTAACAAGCATTTATTGAGTCAAAGGCAATGTGCTAGGTGTTGGGCAAAATATGATAAACAAGACAATTCAGACTCTCAAACAGTCCCCATTCTAAGACGTTTCCTGTCAAAATATCCTAGTTGGATTAATAGATATTAATGTATGAAACTCATCAGGTTGATTGCTTATAGTACATGTTCCTATGTGCTCTCTTAAATTTACTGATTCATAAACTCTACATTTCTGGCAATGCCCACTTAAAATATAACACACTGTGCATTTCTTAGGCATTCTAAGACTTATTTAGACTATTACTGAGTAATAGACCTTTTAGCAGAAATTGAGTTTTAAAGTACTATGACAACAGACATGCTCAGGGAATTATAAGCCTAGAGGATGAAATTGTAAATGAATCTAGTGGGATGGGAAGGCCTCAGAGACAAGGAACATCAAAGCCTGAACTTGGCAGGAGACCACC
The DNA here is from genome assembly GCA_020662805.1 of Glaucomys volans. Lineage (NCBI taxonomy): Eukaryota > Metazoa > Chordata > Mammalia > Rodentia > Sciuridae > Glaucomys > Glaucomys volans. The sequence continues at coordinate 407,790 of JAJEJO010000793.1, read as the reverse complement.
AAATGGCACTTGTGCTGGTTGGAATGGGAAGCATTATCCAAGTGTGGGAAGCAGCAGGTAATGCATGAACCAAGGAGGACAGGTTAGAAAGAGATTAGTGCAGTCGTTTCCCTTTATCCAGGGTTTTGATTTTCACCTTATCACTGTGGTCAACCTCAGTCTGAAAATATTAAGAGGAAAACTCCAGAAATAAGCAACTTGTAAATTTTAAATTTTGCTCCATGGTTAGTAATGTGATGAAATCTTGCCCTGTCCCATTTCATGTCACTTTATAGGTGTATCCAAGCTCTATACACTATCTACCTGTTACTTAGTAACTAAGTCACCAGATCTAGTTTAGGAATATCTCAGTGCTTATGTTAAAGTGGCCCTTATTTTACTTAATAATGGCCCCAAAAGACTAGTGACATGAAGGAATCACCTACTCATAAAACATGGAAGGACAGATTTCCTCTGGTACAATGTGGCAATGCTGTGTGATAAATGGGAAAAAAGTTGTTTATGTAGGGTTTAGTGTTCTTCAGTTTCAGGCATCCACTGGAGGTCTTGGAATGTTTCTCCCATAAAGGGGGTGGGGTGCTTAGTATTCATGCAAAGAAAGGCAAGCAATTGGTTTAGGCAGAGAATAAGGAATTTAAAAAAGGAAAATCAAGATGACTAGGCATCAAATCATCAAGACACTTGTATGTTACATTAACGAAACTGAACTATATCTTGAGCTTCAGTGGTTTTGATATCCAAATGCAAATAACCTTAATTATTAAACAAGTACACAGAGAGAGAGACAATGCAGTATTTTTAACACTAAAGCTCCTCTGTTCCAGCAAGTGGTTGCCATGGGGAAGTGTGGCATAGAATTGCCAGATTGTCCCTTATTTCAAAATAACCAAAACTCTGTATTTATTGGAATTAACTTCAGCTGTAAATAACAGGACATCCTAAAATCATAATGCTTAGGAAAGAA
>JAJEJO010000793.1:363746-406726 GCA_020662805.1 Glaucomys volans | reverse complement strand
ATGTGTGCTCTGCTTCCCAGGAACAGGGAGTCAAATTCTGTCTCACACACTCCTCCACCATCTCCAGGCTGTAAGTCTTATTGTCATGAATCAATATGTCCAGGCAGCAGAATGACTGCCAATTCAATGGAGAGGAAAGTGCTGCTATTTACGTAAGTTAATTCAACACTGACATAGGAATCTGTTCTATATCTAGTAGGCCTAGATGCAAAGAATACCATGAAATGGATTTTCTATTTTAAGTGGCTATTTCTCATTACACATTTTATTATTTTGGATAAAATGCAGAATTTATATAGGAGGACTAGAAGCATTTTTTATAAAATTCAATTATACACAGCACTATCTATCATCTATCTACTGCTTATCATAAAGATCTTTATGATAAATGATATCATTATTACTGAAAAACAAAATATGTCTGAGTCATGTATACCTTTAAGCTACCAGTTCATTTAATCCGGTTTTAGGAGTCATTGGATATTTTTAAAAAGCTGGATAAGCTGTTCAATTTGTAAAAAAGTGATGTATTCATAAATTATTTAGGATGCAAATTCTCTGTATGTGATGGCTAGATTAGAGGTAAGGGGAGAGAGAATCAAAATGTGCTCCCAGGTTTCCAGTTTGATCTATTTGACATATTGAAATTTCATCCATTTGGACAAAAATAAAGTATCACTGGTTTGGGGGGAGAGATGAGTCTAATTTTTGTTCATATGAAGTAATAACTCTGCTTTGGAGTACTGTAGACATTTTGATATTGAGACTATAGAGAAGTTAGGGTTATAGGGGAGATTATTTCTCACTAATACAATGTTTATAATTAATTTGTTTTCTTTGACTAGAGGTGGAAAGTGCAGAGGAAAAGAATTCACAGGGAGATCTGAGACTCCAACTGAGTAAGAAGAATATGGTTTTGCTATGGTGTCAATTAGCAGAGCGATGTGTGTGTGTGTGTGTGTGTGTGTGTGTGTGTGTTTTAAGGTGTGCTTATGCATTTGAATGGAAAAACATGCATGATACTGACCCAGATATGGTTTTACCTGACCTGCATGTTGAAATTTTATTGATGCGAGTGCTTTAGATGCTTATCAATAGAGAATTATTTAGTGAATAAATGACTGGATCCAAACTAAAGAGGAAAGAGGAAACGGTTCTATCACACAGGAACAAGTTAGAGAAATTAGTACTATAGTCATCCCCCTGAACTTGAAGAAACTGTTTTGCAGAAATAATCTTTGAAAAAAAAAATGAAAGAAAAGGAAGTTGTAGTTAAAATTGAGGAGGCTATGAATTAGATTTCTGAGTTGGAGTACACCCTGGTACTAGCAGTGGTTGACTGAACCGAAATAAATGTAAAAGTCTTAGAAGTTATATTGTCCAGGCATTTTGAAGGTAGTTTGTTAGCCGTTGGCTGGATGTCATTACTTTATAAAAATATATTATGCATGTTATATAGATGAGGTTTAGATTTGGGCATATGGACCTGAGAATTAAAATGTATCCATTATTTCTGTCAGTTGATTGCTAAGTACTGAATGGTCATCTATCAATTCTACTCTTTTTTTTTTCTTTATTTACATCAATTTGGACTGAAAAACTCATACATTTCTCAATTTTATTTACCATTATGGTAAAATTGAAATAACAAAACTAATTTACCTTTAAAAATTTATTTAATGAGTATTAAAATAATTAAATTTCTTTTTCAGATAGCTGTGGCATTTCACAGAGAATATTATGGGTAGAAAGAGATCTACTCTCCCTTGCCTGATTGCATATCACTGAATAAATTGCCTAATACAACCACTCTCATTTCATGGATTAGTTTGCAGGCTAATTGACAATCATTAAGAAACACAGGAGTAATCGTAAATGTTGATACTGTTTTCAGTTAGAAATCATATTAGTTTTCCTGAAGTTCCTCACCAACTAAAATTTGAAGAAAAACTGAGAGGACCATTAGAAATTGTTCTTAAACAGCAGGTGGGAAATCCCCTGAACAAAGGAGAATATATGAAATTCTTTTATGCTTATAAAATAAGTCATTTGAAGACTAAAGATATTAAGTACATTGGCAGTGTTTCTCAAAATACTTCTCCAGAAATTTGGTATATTGCTTGCACATTTCAAAAACATCTGTGTCCATTTCAGGATGCAGAGAGCCAGAAAATACTATCATAAAATAGAGTTCAGGGATTCCCCCCAAAGCATGTGAAAGGAGTAATTATCTGATCCTAATTGAATATACATATATTATAAAAACAAAAACAAAAACAAAACACTGTTTCCCAGCCAGAGGTAAGGATTTATTTCTGTCGAGTTGGATTTGAACAAAGATTAAATGAAGTGTGAAAACTAAAACTGTGATACATTTTGATACTCAATCTTTTCTTTTCTTTTTCTTTTTTTTTTTTTTTTTGATACTGGGATTGAACCCAGGGGTGCTTAACCACTGAGCAACATCCTCAGCCTTTTTTAAAATTATTATTATTATTTAATTTAGAGACAAGGTGTCCCTGAATTACTTAGGGCCTTGCTGAGTTGCTGAGGCTGGCTTGAACTCATGATCCTCCTGTCTCAGCCTCCCTAGCAGAGCTGCTGCAATTATGGACATACGCCACCCCACTGACTAGACCATTAATTTAAACAAAAGAAAACAAAAATAAAAAGCAAAAACATCAGGTAGGCCAAGTCCTGAAGATAATTGGTTGCTATTTATATGTAAAAATCATAAGCATGATTTTAAATCCAAATTTTTTTGAATAAACATCTAAATAAGAAAAGACCATGGAAATGATATCCTTTTACATTTTTTCAGATTATTTTTTCTAAGGCAAGATTTTTCAGTTATGAAAACTACAACAAGATATCCCTTTATTCACTTTTCCCATATCAACAATCATTTTCCTAAATTAACTTTTTTTTTCTTGAAATTGTTCAGCATTTTGTGGAAGGAGTTGTATTTCTCTTTTTTTGTGTGTGTGTATATGTATAACTTTATTTCTCTAGGCTATATACTTAGGAGTATATTGGCAATTGCTGGGTCATAATAGTATCTTTGGATTTAACCTTTTTTTAAAATTTTTTACAGACTTCATTTTGATTCATTGTACACAAATGGGATACAACTTTTCATTTACATGGTTTTGCATGATGTAGATTAATATTTCTTTACAGACCATAAATTACACCAAGTGAACATTTGTCTTTTAATCTTTATATTTATTTGCAAGATTCAATTACAATTATAGATTTGAAAGACATCTCAAGGATCAATCTAAACCAACCTCTTCATTTTTAGATTTTTAAACAAAATATGTTTATAAACTGCACAAAATATTTGATACTTTCCTAGTTTCTAGTTTGGAATTCTCATTATGGCCAGAATCTGTTTCTCTGCAATGTGGGTGAAAAAAGAATAAGAGGAGGCTGGAGAGAAACAGGAGAATGTTCACTGTCTGTTTGTTTTCACATTGGTATTTATACTTAGACAACTCCCTGATTTAGCTAAAAAATTCTTGGTATGCATTTCATGTGTGTTTAATACAATTGCAAGGTGGTACTTTGCTTCTTAGTAGTGCAAAGAGTCTTCAGATATATGTTTAAGGTGCTGGAAATGGAAGGTGTAGTAGGAACATTTATTCCTCAGTTTGGAAGATAGATAAAAAGTGGTGGTGACTGTAATTGGGGCCCTAATTTTTTTAATTAATTTTTTTTTAAATTTTAGGTCATTGTACACAAATAGAGTACAACTATCATTTTTCTGGTGGTACACAAAGTAGAATCATACAATTTGAATATTTATATATATATACATAGGGTATAGATATTTGTTTCATTCTATTATCTTTCCTTCCCCGCCCCCTCCCCACCCTTCATTTTCTTCTATTCAATCCATCCCTTCTCCATTCTTCCCGAGCCTCCTCCACCCCCACTATGTGTCATCAACCACTTATAAGAGAGATCATTCGGCCTCTGGTTTTTTTGGGATTGATTTATTTCACTTAACATGATCTTCTTCAATTTCATCCATTTATCTGCAAATGTCATAATTTTATTATTCCTTATGGCTGAATAATATTCCATTGTGTATATATGCCAGTTTCTTTATCCATTCATCTATTGAAGGCCATCTAGGTTGGTTCTACAATCTAGCTATAGTGAACTGGGCTGCTATAAACATGGATATGGTTGCATCACTGAGTATGCAGATTTTAAGTCCTTTGGGTATAGGCCAAGGAGAGGGATAACTGGGTCAAATGGTGGTTCCATTCTGAGTTTTCTAAGGAATCTCCATACTGCTTTTCAGAGTGGCTGCACCAATTTGCAATCCCACCCGCAATGTATGAGTGTTCTTTTTCCCCACATCCTCACCAACACCTATTGTTGCTTGTGTTCTTGATCATAGACATTCTAATTGGGGTGAGATGATATCTTAGGGTAGTTTTGATTTGCATTTCTCTTATTACTAGATATGTTGAACATTTTTTCAAATATCTATTGATTGCTTGTAAATCCTCTTCTGTGAAGTGTCTGCTCATTTCCTTAGCCCATTTATTGATTTGGGGTCCTAATTTTTGAGAAGAGATGGTCACACTGGCCAATGGCCACGTTTGCATTGTCTTTTACTTCTGTGGCTTGTGGCCCTTATTCTCACTCTCCATTTCTCATTCTGCTGAATGCAGGAAAAATTAGTAGTGATCTGAAAGTAGAGAATATGTTTTCTTATTGCATGGCAGGTGGAAAAAGTCAGTGGTAGAAAAAGACTCATCTTACTGAAGTAGCAGAAAAGTTTTTTTCAAATATTACAGTTTTTATTTAATTTCCCCATGGCAATAATTGCTTAATTGACATATTCCCAGTCGATCAAATACTTTAAGATGTTATTATGTTTGGCAACAGGCTGAGCATAATAACAAGAACACACAAAATATGTAGAACTAAATGTGTTGATCAGTGACTATTAAATTGCTAGTACATATTTATATATAAATTATATTAAGGGTTTCTATGAAATTTTATGAGTGAATCTAAATCCCTACCATTTATAAACTTCATTAACTGGGAAAATATATGTTACATACTAAACAATATGAATTTACAAATCATTTTTAAACAGTGCTCATATATAAGTCAGGGTTTTGAAAAAATGTATTTATTTGTTGAACAAAAATTGTTGTAGGAACTGTAGATAAAATCATGACCTTTGCCCAATGACCTTATAGATCAGTAAATAGACGTGTTCTTATTTTACCCATTATTTATGAAACATAGTTTATATCATCAAGTAAAATTCTATGGATTGATTTCTGCATATATGTGAAATGCAATAATCATATGTAATTGTATAACTTCTAAAAATGTTTCCCAGAGTCAACCTATACATTTTTTTTTTATCTTCAGTTGGATTGAATTTTATCCTTACTGGAGAAGGGCTGAGAAGGGTGGTGGCCAACTTTCTTTTTTAATGTGATAATAATTGGCATGGTTTTCAGGGTTCATTGATTCATCACATATTTAATGAAATCCTAAGATATAACTGGAATGGGATACATTTGCATGTAAGTTTATGAATTACCTCCTTGTACACATTAAATTGTGAGGACACTATCTTACAAGCTGACAGAATGGGAAAGATTTGTGTTTTGCAGAGTAAGCAAGAGGTATCCAGAACAGCAAACATTCCTCACTTCTAGAAAGTAGCCATTAGCTGCTACTTGAAAATTATTCTGGCCTATGTATTTTACAGTTCTAGCTATTTGATGGAAAATAACACTTTTCAAGCTTCCTTGATAGTTTTCAGGAAGTAAAAATTCATAATAATGCAAATGTTTCTTTTTTCAGTGATAGTTACACTACTTGCAAAATTGTCATGTAACTTGACTATCTCCAGATAATATGTGATTCAGACATTTCACTCTAAAAGTAACCAGGTAGCTTTCCTTGCATACCTTCTTTAGAATGCCAAGTTGAATACCTGTTTCAAGCTGATAATCTAGGTGGGAAGGTATAGTTCTGATTTTTTTTAGGAGCTTTACTCCTGATGAAGTATGTTAGTGAGGTCTTCTTTGCACATCACTACTTTTATATTTCTATATGCCCTTTTCATTGAAAAGCCTAATTTCTTTCAGTTAACAGTGATTCAATTTTCCCTAGGTGGTTTCCATGATTAAATAGCCTTCCAGTAAATTTCTAGTGTCTATGGAAGAATTGATTTGTCCCTGTCCTTTTCAAGTTTTCATTAAGTTAGTTATTGTTCCTGTGATAGCAAAGTAGAATTGAATGTATTTTGAGTGGTCCTATGAATGACTTCATGGACTGTGACATTTTTACCACTTCTCACTGACAAATATCATGTGATGCAAAATGTTAAAGAGAATAAATGTGAATATAATAAAACTTATTTTCATTATTACAATAGACATTTCTATTTTCCTTAAATCTGTCAAGAGGAAAATTCAGACACTTCAGTTTAATTTATTCACTAATAAGGTTAAATTAGCACCTGTTTTACATACGAGTCAACTAGAAGTAAATTTAAGTTGAATTTAAAAACTAAAATGACATATGTAGTAACAATTTATCATAGTCACAAAGACTGAATGCCTAGGTAAGATTAGAACAGAGAAGATATAACAATGCTTATATATTGTAAAACAACCTGACCTACTTTCATTTTTCCTAGGATATGTTAGGTAGAGGAGTGACAAGAATCTTGACATCTAGAGAATTTCCCACTAGTATTGGATATCATTAGAACTGTCCTTATCTGGAAAAAAATGCTTTATTAATTCTGTATTTTAAGAATTTATTCCCCTATATCCCAGAAGTACCTGAATAAATGTTTTAAATTTCCAATTACATTGCTAGTCACTTTCTAAATAGATTAATACATGAAGAGTTGAATGATTATACACCAAAGTGAATTTTGAAATTTCTGATAAAGGCCTGAAACCAAAATTGTTGTTATAAATATTAATATGCTTTATTATAGACCTTTCTAAATATGGATGGAGATACAGAATATGTGATTCTGTTTTCACAGGTAATTCTGGTCCTCATTGTCTAATCATTTCCTGCTGTCCTGAACTAAAAAACAAATACAATATCCAACAACTCTTACAAATGATACCTACGATAGTAATTGAAACCAGTTTTAGAAATATAAACTTCACATATAAAGATTTCTATATATTTTGCATTATAATGTATTGTAGATAGAATATTGGGATATTATTTTCAATAATTTTTGTAGGATTTTCTTAGTTTCAAGAAATAATAATAATATACATATATGCATGTGTGTGTGTATGTAATCCCAGAAATATCACTGCTATTAATAACTTATTTTTGTCATGTGTTGATGCTACATCCTTCTGTACACTATTTCAAGATTTTAAATATTTAATATTCTCTGCTTGTAGCCTAGGAACAGAAATGTTTTGAAACAAGGAAACCTTATTTTTATTAGTGTTTATCATAGTATATGAGGATATATTTGAGTATTTAAAAATGAAATTTGGATAAGATCAAATTATTTTTATGTAATTTTTCAAAGGAATTCATTTGTATAAAATAAGCTTAGCTTTTATGGTTTTGTGAACCAATTACTACTTTATGGTATAGTCTTAAATATTTAATTTTAATTATTTCACTTTAGAAATAAAACATACTGTATAGAAAAATGAAGTTTAAAAAATATATTTCAAATACAAAGACAAGTGAGGAATGGGTTTTCATATAGAAGTAAGATGTCAGCATTTGTTCCAGTGCCATTGCTAAGGAGAAAGAAATACACATCTATTTGATTAAACAAAATGTACACTTAAAAACTCAATGTATACAAAGTGGAGAACTGGAATTTACCATAGATTAATAACTGTATATGCTATTTAGAGTATTATGTATTACATCATATATAATATTTCTATTCAATACTATTCAAGACTTGGTTTACCTAATTCAATACTGATTTTAGTTTGTATCGGTAAACCAAATCTGAGTAGTACTGGATAGAACTCTAAGAGAGACTTTAGCTCCAGTCAGGGTAGCCATAAATCCTACTTTCTTATTGACTTACATCATACTGTTTTTATCACTGAACTCTTACTTTTTTATTCTTTATATACTCCCTCCAAAGTATCAAGAAGTTTCATAATTTAAAATGCAATCTTTCTTTAGAAAGCAGTTTATTATTTTGGCATGAGGATAAAAAATCGACTGGCATTTACTGGAAGGATGGTTATGGATATGCTAGGTAATCTCAGTGTGAGTTGATGATTGAAGACTGTTTTGATTAGGATAGGATAATTTGGTGAAGGTGCTGATTGTAGGGCACAGAATATCATTATTATAAAAGTGCTGGTAGAAAATAATACAGAATATTGAGGGGGTCATGAACTAGGCTTGCCTGCCAGTAGACAACATTACCAGTCACAGTCCTTCTTGTAGTGAATCAGAATTGAAGCAAGCGAGACAAAAGGAAATGAAGTATTGGAAGGTATCACATGTTCTGTTTGTTAAAAATGTGATCCATGTATTATTTTTTACAAGTGGAGAATATGATGAAATCAGAATTCATAAAAATCTGCTTTTAAATAATTCATCAAGTGGGGAAAAAAGGAGTCAATCAAGGAAGTTGTTAAACAGCTTTAATCCCAAAGTCCTTAGTTTTGAGCTATCAATTTGCTGGGATGACATAGTAAAAATGTGAATATGTCTAGGAAAGAATATTAATTTAACCAGACTCCTTGAATGTGACAGTCCTGTATTTTACCAATATGATTTAGCATATATTTTTGACCTATTATTTTTATATCATGGACCAAGTAGGTATGATTTTTTTATTGTGATTCTCAATTTTAATTCCACTTTAGAACTGCTAATTTATCAAGTGAAAAAAATTTTTGAGATCACCAACACATACCATGATTTCCAATTTGTCCTGGGCTTAGACATTTCTAAGGATATGAGACTTTCAGTGAAGAAATTGATATGATTTTGTATCCAAAGTATATAACATGTGTTTTAAAACTACTAACATTTGTAATGACCTTGGAAGTGAATAGTTTCTATATTTGCTTAATGCTGTGGAGGATTACATATTCAAGAAATAAACTGTTCTTTGCCTTGCTAAAAATGTTCATGGCTTCTTTATCTCAATCTCTGAAATTCTCTGTCTAATTCCTTAGGCTGGGTTTCTTTCCTTCCTTCCTTCCTTCCTTCCTTCCTTCCTTCCTTCCTTCCTTCCTTCCTTCCTTCTTTCCTTCCTTCCTTCTTCCTTCCTTCCTTCTTTCTCTTTTTCTCCCCATCCCTCCTTCCTTTCTTTCCTTCCCACCTTCTTTCTTCCTTCCTCTCTCTCTTTTTTCTGATATATGTGTATTATAATAAATAAAAATTGTTATATTATATATATAAAATTATATGTATATATAAAATTATTTTATCCTCAAATAACCTCTTTAATTTCCTTCTCTGTTCTGAAGCTATCTAGCAGTATGATAGACATGTTTCCCACAAAGAAAAGTTAAATCTTTTTAGTAGGACAATAAAACAATCACATCAACAATATCCTAAATAAGTGCACAGTTTTGGCTGCACAATTAAAAACCTGCAAGTTTAGAATTTGAAGCATAAAGAGAAATCCAACTGTGAATGAGTTAATTTTGTAAAGAATATGCACAATATATTATTCTAGGCCAATGAAAATTCAGTGTATATTTCTTCCAACACTCAGAATAAATATGATCTGGCAAAATTACTTAAAATATTTCCTGAGGTTTCAATTTTCATTCAGTTAATAGAATTGCATCATCCTCATTTTATGCTTCCCATAAATTGACTAATCTATACAGTAATTTGTCTTGCATCTTCTTATGGACAGATTAGTTTGGTGCTCAATCTCAATCATGGAGTTAAGTGAGAAACAGCAGTAAATACACAGGTCCATAAGTTTATGGAAGCTATAACTTTCTAGGTCATACACTTGTGATATAAAAGAGTGATTTGTTAGTAACAAGCTTTTACATTTATAGACTATATTTCCTTAGCCATTTCTTGGAACTGAATAATTCTAACTTAATTGTCCTCTCTAAATCAGATTTACTATAGTTATTTCCTTTGCAGCATTTCAAAAATAACCATATTATTCTCCAGGGAATATCTAATGGAGTCTTTCAGCTTGTATCTTTCCTTCAGGGCCCCACTTGAAGAGATCATCTGAGAAAATAATATTAGCCCCTCTCTAAATGTCTTCATGATATCACTTTTTCCAAAGTCTTACTAATTCTCTACACTTTTAGTAAAACGATTTCTTTTGCACAAGAGAAAATTCTCATCAACCTGAAAAATGATCTATTACTGTTTTTTTGTATATCATGACCTAAGTATTCCTGTTTAAGTACTTACATATATTATGTTTGGAATACCTAAGAATAAGGAAATGATTATTTTTGTAATTGTCCAATATTATTTTTAAATAGTACAACTTCTTTTTCTCACTGAACTCCATCTCCCTACTAGTTTACTGCTCTATTTCTGTTTCCCTTGAAAACAGAATCCCTTTTTGAATTTTCCTACCTACTCTCTTCAATTTATTTCCTTTATTTTCTCTTTAAACCCTGTTCACCAGACTCTTCAGTCTGCTCTTTTAAAGTTTACCTGTGATCATCACATTGTAAATGTTACTTGTCACTGATCAGTTCTTATTTGAATTTAATATTTGAAACAAATAACAACTTTTGTCTCCTTCTAATGCATTTTTTCACTTGTCTTCCAATACTCCAATGTCATTTGACTTGGTTCTTCCCTAATGACTACATACCTTCTTAGTCCCTTGGTTCATTCTTCCCCATCTTCCTCAACTCTTTGTCTTTAAGCCCTTGCAGAGCTTCCTCCTTAACATTCTTCTCTTCTCTGTCTATACTTACTGCCTTTGTATTCTCATTTGATCTCATAACATTAAACACTATCTATAGGAAAGACTGGTAAATTTATATCTACAGCCTGGGCCTCTTACCTGAATGCTATGCTCATACATTTATCTGTAGAACTGACAGTTACACTTAGATGTATAATAAGCATCTCATCTGTACTACATATACAACTGGCTTCTTGGCATTTCTGCTCATATCTAGTTTTAGTCAATAGTCTGATTTACTTCAGTTAGCCTTTGATATAATTTCAAATTCTTTTGCTTTTTTCACAATGCATGTTCCAATGCCTTAGTAAATTTTATTCTCTATTTATACTTGCAAGCAACATTAAATGATCCATACCCCAAACCTGTCTGACTTCATTTTTTACCCTTAAACCCTTGTCTTATTCTGAAACTGTGATACTGGCCTTTTTCAGAAATGTTTGGTATGTGCCCAGTTTTGCCTTAGGACTTATATGCTTCCCTTTCATTTGTCCTCTGATTGGAATTATTTATCACTAGATAACTACATGATTGATCCTCTCACATGCTCAAGATTTTTGAAAAAATAAACATTTATTTTAGGAAGTTCTGCTATAACTTCTCCATTTAAAATTGTAGCCTCCAACTTCCATGTACCTTTTTTGCTCCCTCCCCTAATTAATTTTATGGAAGAACATTTTAGCCATCTGAAAGCTTTTCATTTAATTAATTTTGTTTATAAAATCACTCTACCAAGTAAAACATAAGCTTTATGAAAAATTATTTCTACTTTGTGGGTAAATATTCAGTGTCTAAAACAATTCTGGGCATCTAGTAGGTACTAAATAAATGATTAAATATATGCATTTTTATTGACTAATAATGTCCCCAAATCTTTAAAAATTAAAGAATAAGTTTTCAGTAGAAAAAATAAACTGCATCTTTTCAATTCATTCAAAACTGCTTTTTACATCCTTCCTATTTTCCAAGCATTTTGCCAGGCATGGTGGTAATAAAGAACAAAATACAGAATTTTTGTCCTAGGAACTTCTATCTGATTGGGATTCAGCTATATGAGCAAACCAGCAAGATCACTAGAGTAGAAGTTTAAATAATATTCACTGGTAGTATGGGAACAGCTATGCTGAAGATGGCATTAAAATAGGAGTAGACTTGAAATCTGTGTACATCTATTCAAGTTCCTTAACATCACAGTCTTAGACCTTCACCTGCAAAATAAATACTTTCTGTTAGTCAGAATTTCATCATGATGAAAAATTCTTATCAAGAGAAAAAATTTGTTTTGGCTCATGATTTTAGAGTTTCCAGTCCATTACCAGAATTACCAGTCCATTACTTAAAATGGGAGTGCGGGATGATGATGGTGGGAAGTGCATGGTAGAGGAAAACCACTTGCTTGATCACAAACCAGGGAGCCAAAGAGAGTGCCCGGATCATGCAGTCTCCTTTGGGGCCTCAATGACTTAAAGACCTCCCACTAGGTTCCACCTCTTAAGAGTTTCATCACTTCCCAATAGATCCTGCCTAGGAACCAAGCCTCCAACACATAGATCTCCAGGAACATTTAAGATCCAAACCATAGCAGTTTTCTTGTGTTTTTATTTGTAAAAAAAAAAACAACCTTGGAAATGTAGGAAGATCTGATAGCTCTGGTTTCATGTATGATTGGCAGACAATTAAAATTAATCTATCCTATGCTGATACACATAACTTCTCAGCATTTTTGTCTTAATTGGTAATAATAACAATAGTCTCATATAAGTATGAAATTTCAAGGTTGGAGTAATATTATAGACAAACTGAAAACTCACAGGCAAGGAGTCACTAATGACTTCTGAACCATTGTGTATGAAAGACCAGAAAAAAGGAAATGGAAAAAGGATATTCCACTATGAAATAGTGGAATAATGAAGAGATTAATTCTAATTTTTAAGATGTCAAATTTTAAAAATATATTGATATATTTAAAATATATTATGGCAGAGAATTGCTGGACTTGGAAAATTATTATGTGTGCATGTTAAGAAGAAGCAAAACAAAGAACTAACTGATGGCTTTGATTCTGAGAAGGGATGTCAGTGAAGATAGAAAAGGAAGGTTAGAAGTCACACGTAGTCTTTAAAGGGTGTATTGAAAGATAAGGAAAACATGTAAAAAGAATGTGTATAAATTTCCATTAGTAAAGAAATTTATAGAATTATCTTGAAAGACATAGGGAGATGACAGCAGGGGCAATTAATGATTTTTCAAGAACAAATGTAAAAATAGAGGAAAGCTTCCAAACACAAGAATGATTTTACTTTTTATTTTTCTTAAATGTAAGATGGAAGACAGGAAGGGAGGGAGGGAGGAGTCGAGGAAGCAAAGAAAAGCAAGAGTAAAGTGAAAAATGTTGTGTGTAAGACAGGACACAAATATAAAGGGGAGATTTGTCTTGGAATCTTGGAATACCTTGGTAATGGAAAACTGTCTGCAGAGAATAAAGGGCCAAGGAAATATTACAAGCTTGAAGAAAGTGTGTAAGATTAAGGATTGCAGCTGGAGGGAGAGATTGACACAGGGTATTGAGAGTGCAGGACAGGCTATTTGAAGACCCAAGCAAGTTATTTAAGGTACATTTTTAGAGGCGTCAATCAGCTGGGCATGACTGTTTGGAAGCACAAACAGAGACATATGGTGAGGAGGCTTTTGAGAACCTAAGATTGGCAAGGGTGAAATTGAATGTCTGCCAGGGTGGTGAGGTTATTGAGAGAGTAAGAGTAAGACTGTCTTACAGCAGAGGGGAAGAATTTAAGTACTAAGACAGACCAACATGGGATTTACTGATATTACCACTTTTCCACAACACAGAGTAACTATGAGATTACCAACTCCATTTACTTCTCATACTTATACAAAAGAAAATCACTCATCTCAGATGAGATGCACTCTCTTCATTTGAAAGGAAGGAAGGGGAACCAGTATCATCAATATTTCTTATGATTGTTGCAGTAATTTTGAGAGTAAATGGATGTATCAAATGATGAAATAACCATTAAACATGAATTTTTAGAAACGTGCATGAAAAATACAAAAGAATTTAAAATCGAGAGGCATGATGGCACTATTAGAAGTTACTAATTCAATTCATTATGACATTTAGAAATCCCATTAACAAATTTTAAAGAAACTCACTAGTTCACATTATTTATTTTTCCAAAAAACAGTCTACTGCTTTATTATGTATTTATATTTAATCTTTACCTTTTAAAAATATGGTGATCATCATGCTATGTAGCTACACACAAAATCATGTGCTCCATAACAACATTTCAGTCAATGACAGACAACATGTATGATGGTGGTAGCAGAGAATGTATCACCTAGTTACACAGTAGGAATCTTAGTTTGTGTAAGTTCACTCTAGGATGATTGTGCAGCCATAAAATTGGGTAATGATGTTTTCTCAACATGTATCCGCATCCTTAAGCAACACAAGATTGCTTTAATATATACTTTTCATTTTACATTTTAATTTAGTTTTGATTGTAAGTACATAATTTTCAAAATCATTATTTTACAATAAAATTTAATGAATATGTTGACTTCTTTTTAAAACGTTCATTGCTACCTTTGTGACTTTCTTGATCCTCACAGAAGATAAAAAGTACTGGGAAAGTATCTCAGCAACAGGCTACATAATTTGCCTCAGATCCCCACCAATTATCCCAGGATAATAGACATTTATTCCATAAGAGTTCAAAATTCATTCAAGCAATGATGAAAATATGCAGAATAGTTAAAAAAAACTAAAATCAATATACAAAACATGGCTTCATTTGGTTATTATCATTATTAATTTAAACATATTCCCTTTAATGCATTTCTAGTTTGATATGATTATTTGTAATTAGATACTTCTCCATCTTTTTGCAATTCAGAATTTTAAGTCAATTAAATGAGTATATAACTTAGGTTCTAATAAGTTGAATTCATTGGTTAAAAATTACTTAACTTTTAATATAGGGCTGGAGTTGTAGCTCAGTGGTAGAGCAGTTGCCTAGCATGTGTGAGGCACTGGGTTCAATCCTCAGCACCACATATAAATAAATAAAGGTATTGTGTCCATGTACAACTAAAAAAAAAAAATTATGTGAAAAGATAGGGCTATTTAAAAAACATTAATAAAATGTGGCATTTTCAGAATGAGACAAATCTGAATTTCAGTCTTCTTAAGGGGAATAACATACATAATTCATGTCAAGTGTCTCTCCTATTTGCTTTACAAAGGAGTTGCACACCAAAGGATGTATTCTCAGGAAATGTTGATAATTTAATTCAAATTTATATTTCATGGAATTTCCTGAGCACAATCCATAGTATAAGAAAGCATACCCAAATTTAGAATATAAACAATTCATCTAAAATAGGAGAAAGATCATACCTTACATGCTTGCTTGTCCCAAGCTTACATGTTCACCTCCCAAGCAGAATCCATATGGCATAAGTTTTTTAACAGCTTGTCTTCATGTCAGTCAGCCAATAAACATACCCTGAAGATGACTTAGAGATGTGATGCTTTGCTAAGAACACCTATCTTTTCTCCTGATATTCTTTTCTTTGTCAGATTCCTTCCACATAAAATTTCAGTTAGATTGACTTATCCTTCGAATCTTGAAATCAAGGCCTGATTAAAACCAGTTTCTTGACATTATTCTATCATATTTAATGGGTAAGTTTCCTCTGCTTTAGAACATGATACAAACCTGTTGAGCTTCTTGTTTCCTTAAAATCATGCAACACTTCCCAAGAAAGATTAAAAAAAAAATGATGGTATTTAAACTGATCATGTTGGCACTGTTTCTCTGACATACTAGGTGAATACATAGTTTGTTAGTGCAGAGAAATAAAGGATTTTGGCTATCTATGATTTACATATGGTACAATCGCAAAATGACTCTAAAATAAATAATAAAAGATTATTCTATTTATTGTTCGTTTTGTGCTCCTTTTCAAAATTTTGTTTTATCAATCTGGAATAATGTGTACACAAAAGAGAATGTGGAAGTCACCCAGGGATACAAAACAGTGTACTTTAAAGACGTTATATAAACAAATCTACTAATGATTTTTTTCCCCCTTCTTTGTGAATGACAAATTTTGTTAATTATATTTTCAAAGGATTTGGGGGGGTATTAGAATCATTGTTCAAGCCTTCAAAATATGCTGCATGGGCTAGCTGAATTCAAGTTATACTGGGAATGTTGTTTTCAGTATAATTCCTAAGATCAAATCTAAATTTCTTTCCTTTATTTTCACCAGGTATTGAACCCAGGGTCCTGAACCACATCCCCAGCCCTTTTTAATATATTTATTTGGAGACAGGGTCTTGCAGATTTGCTTAGGGCCTTGCTCAATTGCAGGGGCTGACTTTGAATTGGTGATCCTCTTGTGTCAGCTTCCCGAGTCCCTGGGATTATAAGCATATGCCACCACTACTGGTTCAAATCTGCATTTCTAAGGGAAATGAGTCCAGGAAATTCATTATGACTGTATCTAAAGAAGATTTCTCTGGACTTAAAATTGGGGATTCACATGTCTAAATGATTTGTAAAATCTCCCAAAGGGGAAAGATTTTATCATGTTAGGATCAATACCTTTAAAAAAAGTGTACTAAAACAATGTTAGAGTCTTAGGAGTTGACCTGTTCAATTTGAGATTTGTTTTACCAACTGAGTACAAAAAGGAAGTAGCCTCCTTTGTCTGCCTCCCTTTATTTTTGCACTACAGTCAGGAAAATTACTCCTCAGTCACATATATTGCCTGATCAGCTTCTGCCAGCAGAGTTTCCTAGGTGTGTGTTAAGTGTACTCAGAGCTGTTACTTAGTAGGTGCCTGTGGAGTTGATGGCCCCCATGCCACCTTGATCTGGGGCCTCTGAGATTCATTCAACACTTTGATATTGTGCTAAATGGTACCTGGCTCTTCATAAGAGTTCAGGAAACATCTTTGTCGTTTGATTCATTCCCAGGGAATAGCTTTGGAATAAAGGAGACTAGAGTTCATATTTCTGGTATAGTTACTTTACTTGCACAAATAGACATATTTTTAGAAATGGTATCTCCCACATGAGAACAGATATTGCAAAGGCCTGGCTATAACATTTTTATTCTTCACGGAAAGAGATTTTTTTAACATGTCTAAAAATAGATTTGATTTTTACTTATTGAAGCATAATATCTGCCTGTAGAAAATTTGGAAAACTACAAGCACATAAAGATAATAGAAACCTCTACAATCTAACCACCTAGATATATGCATTTTTAGCATTCTAAATACTCTTCTGTATTAAGGCATATGTATTTATATTTGTATATACACATACCTATTCATATCATTGACATTGTATTCATGTTTTCCCTTTTGAAAATAATATAAAATCACTTGCAACTATTTTTAACAGTTATGTAAGACTTTACCTTATGAATTCATAGTATAATTACATATTGCTATTACTGGGAATTCTCATTATTTCCTTAGGAAAATGAAGTAATTGGACTATACTGAAAATAAGAACATTTTTCCTATTGCTGTTACAGTTTGTAAATCATTTTTCACAAATAATATTTGATTTTACATTTTGTCAAAACTGAAAAGTAAGCCAGGCATGGTAGTGCATACCTGTAATCCCAGCAACTAGGAAGCCTGAGCAGGAGGATTGCAAGTTCAAACCAGCCTTAGTAACTTAGAGAGGCCCTAAGCAAGTTAGTGAGACCCTATCTCAAAATAAAAAATAAAAAGGGCTGGAGATGTTGCTCAGTGGTTAAGTACCCCTGGGTTCAATCCACAGTTCCCCCCAAAACAATGAAAGTGAGGTCTCTTAGGAAGCACTTATGAGTTTCTTGACATTTTGAGATATTTGATTCAATGATTCAAAAAAATACATTGTAGTTGAATCTATGGCAATTACTTAATTGACATACCCAGGAATAAGAGGAGTATTTAAAAATGTCCACAATACTATTAATGCTATATTATCATTTCAGAAAGTCTTCTATTAAGGAAAATAATTAGAACACTAAGTATTTTAGAACTACTGGTCAATATAAATATTGAACTTGAAAGAACTTTATAAAACATAGAAGAGACTTAAAAGAATAAGCAAGAGACTATTAAATATATTAAAAATAAAGGAGCTTTTTGAATCTTAAGTATGCCAATCAAAAGAGATTTGAATTTATCTCATATTACTAAGGTGGACACATAGCTTGTTAGTGCAGAGAAATTTTTTTTAAAAATTGGCTATCCATGATTGACATATGGTACAACTATGAAAAGATTCAAAGATAAAACTGAGAAAAGAATCCAAGACTCCACTGCCAACCCCACCCACAAAAGAAAAAAAAATTCCTAAGGTGCAATGCGTTCTAAAATAGACTAAAGAGAGAACACTTTTGGAAGGTAAGGGATCTATTAAAGGTGGTCAATATTAGGAAACTATCCATGACTAAATCTTTCTAAGATTCAATTTTCTGAAAGTCTTAAATAAATGCACTTTAACATTGACCAATAGAGGTAATTCTATAGCCTTGCTTTGCATTAAATTTCAGTCCTTATTGTATCAGAAGAATGTCTCAATTTGTGGTACCACCACCGTCCTAGAGATTCAAGCCTTTAATCCAATTAGTTTAGGTAAATATAACTATTTCAGTATAAGCACTTAGAAGTCTTTGGTTGGGACTAACTTAAAATTGGGCATCTATATCATCTCAAACTAGGCTAAACTGCCCAGCATGTTTTCTTATTCAGAACCACACATCTCAAACAGTACAATGTGTCCTAATTCCAGGTCAGTTTAGTCACCATCAACAGTGCCTTTTCACAAGAACAAAAAGTTTCAAGATCATTATTCTATTTGCAAGAGACAGATATGAGCCTTTCAGATCTTATTTACAATGAAAAACCAACCAACAACAAGAAAAAGGTGTAACATTTCATTAAATCAAGAAAGGAAGCAGCCAAATCAGGATTATCAAAATGAATGGCAAGTTAATATCTATTTTAAGAATCAACTGTGTAGAAATTTCTCCTAATTGCATTCTCTGTACAGGTACAGAAAAACAAAATCAGATTCATGTTTTCCTTCAGGGAAGTATTTGTATGCAATGCATTTTATGGCAATGAAATATGGTTTCATGACAGATAGTTAAAACAGATAATCAACCAGGTTTCTTAAAGAGTTCATCATCATTTTCAGAAGCAATATTGGACACTTACTGGCAAAGTGGAGTGATCACCAGTGGAACCCAGAATGCACTTATTTCATCTGCATAGAGATGACATGGTAATGGCTCTGCCCTGGGCAGGGTCTGGCTTGGAAATGGATACTGACATAAGGTCATCAAAGCCACTGAAGCATTCAGATATAGCAAAGTAAGCACAAGTGCCTTAGGAGAAATTTTGGAGCAGAATGCTATGTTATTCAGAAGAGTTTTAGGCTTTAAAATCCCTAAACCAGAATCAAGAATATGGCACAGAACAGCTATATGTTTCTTTTTTTACAATTCGAAAATATGTGGCAACAGGTCCACAAGAACGCTTTCTGCCTGGAATCTTGAGAAGCCTCTATGCATTTTTGCACGTTGGTTTTGATCTTTTAAAAATTTCATTAAATGATGTCAAGCAAACATTTTTCATTTGAAAGAAATAACACGCAATGATGAATAGTTTACTGAGCACCCACTAAATTCAAGCATAAGACACAGTCCATTCTTAGTGCATTTCATAGGGCAAACAAGCAAACTAGAAATGAATACTTGAAAGGAAAGAGAGAATAAATTGAATGTGTTTCAGAGTTTCTTTCTAGACAACAAAATCTACTAGTCTGTAGAATCCATCATCTGAGATTAGTGTATAAAGGACTTTACTACAATCACTCAAAATTTGTTGAACACAGTACAGAGCAGTTTAAAGGAAAGAAGCAAAATTATGAAAAGAATAGTTCCCATCTTCTTGATGTTATTTATCATGTCAGTCTCTTTATATGCCTTTTACCCCCTTCAATCAAAGCGTGTTTATGAAAGTATTTTCATTTTCCCATGTACACGTTATAGTATTTCTCCTAGTTTTTAAGTTAGGACATATGGTACATAAGCTAGGGACCAAGATAATATATTTTATTTTTTCCCTTTTTTATCAATTATTTTCAGAACCTAGCATATGTTCATCTTACTGATTCATTGATTTTTGTAGTAGTACCATTCTTTTGAAATCTGTCATCATCAATATGGCTCATTAGCAAAAAGAGACTGGCAAGGGAATTTTTTTCTTAAATGTTGGAAGTAAGGCACGTCTTCTGCCAGTGCACCTGTCTGCAATTCTGATAGTCATTTTAATGTGATTCTACATTGTTGCCTCAAGAGTGATTCTCATATTGAATAGTTGAGACAAAGATGATTCTTGTGGAGTTTCATAACATGACAATGTGACCTTGTAGTTTGGGAAATTGCATGAGTATAGAGACATTTAAAGAACTTTGGAGTTTATGACTTGGCAGTGGTCCTCACCAATTTGCAAGAATTTAGAAAAGAAAAATAGTGTGCACTTCTTTAGATGTGTCTAGGATGAAACACTCACTCAAGTTGATGAAAGTTTATGTAGTAAATTAATTAGGATGCAATTATATTTAAGCTCCACTGATAAAAGAATAAATTATTTGGAGAAATGAAAGACCTTTATAATTTGCTATTTTGAGTCTTCAAAACAAATACTTATTATAATCGGTCAAAGTCTTTGTTTTCAATAATATTTCTATTAGTGCTTTAGACTCATTTTATACTTATGTATTCGAAGCTCATTCACACCTATTATGCTGTGAAATTTTATCCAAAATGTTATAAGCTTTTATTATTTTCATTCTACAGATAAGGAACTTGAAATATAGTGATCCTACTCAATTAATAAGTAGTAGAGCTTAGATTAAAACCCAAACTTTCCACTTGGGGCTACCCTGTGCTTTACACTATAGAAAGTCTACATTTCTATCTGATACAAATAAGATATGCCATGAGATAGTCCTACATTTTTTTTTTTTACTTAGTACTAAGTTATAGGAAATTTATCATTTCCTGAAGCCAAATTTTAAACCCATGCTTTGAAAATCTTGGCAATGAAATACAATACATGAAATTTGGAAAGCTGTGGAAAATTCAAAACATCATGCATAAAGTCAACACTGTTATTTCCTCAAGGTAGCTCTTGTTGTTGACACCAGAGATGATATTGCTGTTAAAAATAAGGATCTGGGTCCCCATTCCCTTGGTGTTGAAGATTGAACACCTGAGAATGCCAAGGCAAGAGCAAGAAGTTTTATTTAAAGGATAGAACAGAGAGAGAGAGAGAGAGAGAGAGAGAGAGAGAGAGAGACTCCTCCATAGAAGAGGGGGGCCAAAACTGGTGCCCAAGGGTGTGGGACTGTCCTGCCCCTTCTATAGATTCCAAAAGTGACCAAGAGATCAGGAAGAGAATGGTAGGGCGCAATTGCTTATGTTGGAAAATAGGATCCTTCCCCTCCTGTGGAGGCTGTTGGCAGCCAGGTGATGGGGAGTGCTATCTACCCATTTCCTTTTCTTTGATAATCAGCTATCTATCTTTTATCCCAGTCTCATTGACTTCAGCTATTCTGGGTTTCTTCATTATAAATACTCAATTTCCTCTTTTGATGTATTTCACACTGTCACAAAATTAATTTAAGAAATGGAGTGTTAATTTGTATAAGAGCAAGAGTTATGTGTATAACCTATCATATCAACATGGTGCATCTGATACATAATAGGTACTTATGTACCCATGAAAAAATCAATTGAAAAGAGTATAAAATCTTCGCTTTATATATATATTAGGTTATATTAAAATACATTAAGAGATCTTTGAAGTTATTCTATGTTCTCAATGTGAGTTCAAATGCCAATAACTGGCTACATTCATAGCATCTTTTTAAAAAGGAATATTTACATGTTTGTTCTATTTAAAAATTTCTGTTGGTCTATGTATGTTCTCTGTGGTTATACTTTTAATCAATATATATATATATTGATATATTTATATATCAATATAAATATATATATATGATATATTTTAATCAATATAAATATATATATATATTTCCTTAAAACTTTCTACTCTGTTTTTCTATAGTATTAAATACATTGTTTTACAAATTCATATTAATCCCTTAATTTAATTATAAACTTCTTTGTTTAATATGGCATGATTCCTTTTATATAGATTTCAACTAGGTAGTAGTAATAAGTATTTCGATGATTTAGATTAGGATACCTATATAATTCATGCAGTTTCCATTGTCCTGTTTCAACAACATCTGTTAGAACTGTGACTTATATTAAATTTTATTTTTTATCTTGTTTGGTGTGTTTTTTCATTTGCATTTGTCATGTATATAAAAAGCTTCACTGCAGTTTCCCTCATATCCATACTTTTGATTTCTGGTTTTCAATTGCACAAAATATTATATGAAAAATTCTCAAAATAAATAATTTGTAAATTTTAAATTTAATATCATTTAATATAGCATGTCAAAACTCTTTCTATTTCCCTCTGTCCTACCTGGCATATGAATCATTCCTTTGCCAATGTATCCAAGCTGTATAAACTACCTGTCCAATAGTGAGTAATCATATTTTTTACTAGGCTTACAGTAGCAGTATCACACTGCTTATGTCCAAGTATCTCTTATTTTATTAATTATTATGATCATGAAGTACAAAAATAGACATTGTGGCAATTTGGTTATGACAGAGGTACTCAATAAGTGCTTCTTTTAAGTATAATCTCATATATTACAAAAAAGGGTGAACCTAATATAGTAAGATATTGGGAAAAGAAAGCAAGAGAGAGTGTATATTCACATAATTTTAAATAAGTATATTGGTTTAATTGTTCTAGTTTATTATTAGTTATTGTTGATATTTATCATAAATATTTAGATTAAGAAAAATCATACCATATGTAAGATTCTGAACTCTCTTAGGTTTCAGGCATCCTCTGGGAATCTTGAAACATATTGTCTGAAGATAAGGGGAGACTACTAGTTTTTAGAGGAAGCAATGTAATTTATAAGAAGCAAATTAATTAAAAACAAAAGTGACAACTGTAGAAAATGCCAGTATTTCACATTGCCCAATTGGTCAGTACATTACCACACTAGCTAAATTGGGTTTAAAATACTGGGAAAAATATTCTTCATGACATGATATAAAATATGCAGTATCTACAAAACTGTTATTGAACAAAATACACAGTTCATAGAAAATACATTATGGACTTTTTCAAGGACTGTTTTCTGTAATTTGGACGGCCAAGGTCAATGCAGTCTTATTTTGGCAGAAGTTTTCTTATCACTCTTCTAGGAAAAACTGCAGGATTGCAAGCTCTTTGGACACTGGAAGAACTCAAATGTGTATGCTTCACTTCCATCATTGTTACAGAAAATTCAAGTTTTTTTTTAAAGGGGAAAATTTTGCATTAGTATTTCTCATGTAGAATATTTGCTTATGGAGTGGTAAAATGGAAAAGAAAGTAAATTCCTTCAATGTCATTATGATGGCAAATTAGAAAGACTTTGAAATTTACTTTAGTATACTATGCCAAACTTTGTATCCATTCTTGCCATAACTCATTTTGAGTTAATAGAATAACAATATTTAAGAAATAATCTGTGATAATGAAGTCTCGAGTTTTCTTTGGATGAAGATTATTTGGAATTTCTAGAGCATTTTCTCCAGAGAGTTAATGGTGAAACAGTAAAATTTAAATGCCATATAGTTAATTAAATTTGTTCTTCTAGAAAATTAGAAGTCAAGAAAGTCAAATTAAAATTCATATTTATATAAAGTTTCCACAAACATTGTATAAGTTCTTTTCTCATCTCAAATTTTTCCCATAAATCTGCAGAATAAATAACAATTAAGGAATCTTATAAAATGCAAACTGATCTGTTTCTCCAAATATACACTCTCTTTTGAGCAATATATCTCACTTTTAAAATCTTTGGAGCTTCTTATTGGATGTAACTATTCTCAGAGTGTGTTTAGAAATCTTTCAAGTAATGTCTGAAATTGCAATTTGTAAGCAAACATTATTCCTCCTTTTCCTCTGTCCTCTCTTCCTCTTCCTTTTCTTCTTCCATGATTAATTTTGTGATGGAGGTGATCTCAGTCAGGCTAGAAGCTTATTCTGAGGTGATTGCTGTTTTCAAATCAATTCAGTTATTTATTGACAATTCATTGAGCCATGTTTGTCAGGCAGTATCGAGGGACTGCAAGTATTAGAGTAAATGAACAATTTAAATCCTGGCCTTCATGAAATTATGTTTTGTGTCAATCAAAAAAGCAAAATAACGAATTATGTATAATATAAGATAATTTCAGAGACCAATAGGAAGAAAATAAAATTGAGTAAGAGGCTGGAATGAGGTACAGATGAGGTCTGAGTATATTCTAGAATGGTGAAAAATTTCAGCCAGGATTCTTAGGGAAGGCTTCTTGGTGGACCTGTCCTTTGATCAGAAATTGGAAAAGTGAAGGGAAGGAGCAGATTGTGTGAGGAAGATTATAGAGAAGCCCCTAAGAAAGGAAAGTGAAAAATTGAGAACTGTGGTGTGACTGGTCGGGAAAGTAGAGTGTACAAGCGAATGAGGTCAGAGAGGCACAGGGTCCTGCAGGCTATGATGAGAAATTGTACAAGATGCATTTAAATGGATATTCTTTCATCTAAAATGAAATTGATATAAACTAAATTCTTCATGAGTGCATCAAAGGATGTCATTAAAACCATATGGAGATGGACAACTAATATCTGTGGATTCATCTTTATTACTAATTAAGTGGGAAGCAGAAGTGATGTGACTTTTCCCTTTGGCACTGTCTTCGTTTGGTTAATATTTAACTCATATTTCACATTTGAGACAGTTCTCCCTGAGCCAACATGGAGAAACCACTCAGTCTGTGTCCAAATATGAACACCAGAGGGACTAATTCTAATTCTACTTGAATTGTTTGAAGCGAATGCTGTATTTGTCTCTGGTCCCCTTACTCTCTCATTCTTCTTAATGATCATTTCATTACATTCTTTTCCTCCTCAGACTCCTACTCCACTTTATTCTGCAGATAAATATCTTTCCAACAACTGAAGATAATTTAGAGAGATCATCAGCCAGTATTTCTTCAATTCACTTTTCCCTCTGTGTTCAGAATCACTGTATTGTTTACGTTATTCTTTCTGTCCATGGAGAAAGAAACTTACATCCTTTTCTTTATTTTCCATGATCATCTCCACCAGCATTTTGAATCCCATCCCCCAATACCTTATATAAGAAATTAATTCTTGACATAATATTTCTTGTATATCATAGGTGTCTCTCCCCACCTTCCTTATCTTTCCTTCTTCCCTTCTTCTTTGGTTTCCTTCTCACAGATTACAAATGTATTTAAATATTTCCCAGCATAAAACACCATGAATAGTAAAATTTTTCTACTTTGTAGTCCTTGGGCTCCTGCTCTCCTGCTTGTTCAACCTTCTCACATGCATCCCTTCTGCTCTAATAAGAATACCTCATCTGCCTTTATTTTCACAACTATGATTCATCTTTCATCATATAGTATAAAAGCTGGTTCTGCCGTCACCCTAACCAGGTTCACTAAATTTATCATTTTCCAATTTTTTTTTTTTTGGTTAGTGAGTTTAATTTTTGTTTATTTTTACAGACTGCATTTTGATTCATTGTGCACAAATGGGGTACAACTTTTCATTTCTATGGTTGTGCATGATGTAGATTCATACCATTCATTTAATTCAGGTACATAGCGTAATGATATCTGTCTCATTCTACCATCTTTCTTACCTCAGTCTCCTCCCCCATCTCATTTCACTCTACTTCATCTAAAGTTCCTCCATTCTTCTCTCACCTTCACCTGCCCACCCCCATTATATATCATCACCCACTTTTCAGAGAAAACATTCAGCATTTGGTTTTGGGAGATTGGCTTATTTCACTTAGCATGATATTCTCCAATCCAGAAATGCCATGACATCATTCTTCTTTAAGGTTTAGTAGTATTCCATTGTGTATATATACCACGGCTTCTTTATCCATTCATCTGCTGAAGGGCATCTAGGTTGGTTCCACAATCTAGCTGTTGTGAATTGAGCTGCTATAAACATTGGTGTGGCTGCCTCACTGTAGTATGCTAATTTTAAGTCCTTTGGGTATAAACCAAGGAGTGGGATAACTGAGTCAAAAGGCAGGTCCACTCCAAGTTCTCTGAGGATTCTCCATACTGCTTTCCAGAGCTGCACCAATTTGCAACTCCACCAGCAATGCAAAAGTGTGCCTTTTTCCATGCCAACTTCTATTATTGTTTATGTTCTTGATAGTAGCCATTCTATTTGGTGTAAGATGAAATCTTAGAGTTGTTTTAATTTGCATTTCTCTAATTACTAGAGATGTTAAACACTTTTTCTTGTATTAATAAATATAAGTTTATTAATCACCTGTATACCTTCTTCTCTAAAGTGTCTGTCCAGTTCCTTGGCCCATTTATTTTTTCATTGGGTTCTTTGTATTTTTGGTGTAAAGTTTTGTAAGTTCTTTAAAAATTTTGGAGATTAGTGTTCCATCTGAAGTGCGTGTGGAAAAGATTTTCTCCCACCCTGTGGGCTCTTTTTTCACATTATTGATTGTATCCTTTGCTGAGAAAAAGCTTTTTAGTTTGAATCCATCCCATTTATTGATTCTTGCTTTGATACCTTGTGCTTTGGGAGTCTTGTGAAGGAAGTCTGGTCCTAAGTCTACATGATGAAGATTTGGGTCTACTTTTTCTTCTGTTTGGTGCAGGGTCTCTGGTCTCTGGTCTAATGGTCCTTGATCCATTTTGAATTGTGTTTTGCGCAGGGTGAGAGATAGAGGTTTTTCATTTTACTACATATGGATTGCCAGTTTTCCCAGCACCATTTGTTGAAAAACTATCTTTTCTCCATTGTATGTTTTTGGTTGTTTTGTCTAGTATAAGGTAACTGTATTTTTGTGGGTTTGTCTCTGTGTCTTCTGTTCTGTACTATGGGTCTTCCTGTGTATTTTGGTGCTAATACCATGCTGTTTTTGTTAGTATTTCTCTGTAGTATAGTTTAAGGTCTGGTATTGTGATACCTCCTGCTTCACTCTTTCTGCTCAGGATTGTTTTGTTTATTCGAGGTCTCTTTTTCTTCCAGATGAATTTTATGATTGCTTTCTCTTTCTCTATGAGTAACGTCATTGGGATTTTAGTGGGAATTACATTGAATCTCTATAGTGCCTTTGGTAGAATGGCCATTTCAACAATATTAATTCTGCCTATCTAAGAACATGGGAGATCTTTCCATCTTCTAAGGTTTTCATTAATTTCTTTCTTTAGTATTGTGTAGTTTTCATAGTAGTGTTCTTTCACCTCTTTTGCTAGGTTGATTCCCAAGGTTTTTTTTTGTTTTTTTTTTTTTTGAGGCTATTGTGAATTGAGTGGTTTTCCTAATTTCTCTTTCAGAGGATTCATCACTTATGAATAGAAATGCATTAGATTAATACGTATTGATTTTATATCCTGCTACTTTGCTGAATTCATTTATTACTTCTAGAAGTTTTCTGGTGGAGTTTTTGGGATCCTCTAAATTTTTGCTACCTTGGGTGGCCTATGTTGATTCTCATTTCTTAATAGTATGTAATATTGTTGGCCATTTGGAAAACTACTTTCATGTTTTACTTCTAGGAAATTTCTTCTTGTTTCTTCCTGTCTTTTCTTAGCATCTTTTTTTTTTCCTCCTCCTTTGATTACAGCTTAAGCATTTGCATCCCTCAGGGTCTCTTATTCTGCCACTTCTCTTTTTATATTGCCATATGCTTCATGATAATCTTACACAAAGCATGGCTCAAAATGATTTAATACATGTAACCTCCTTTCACATCCTTCTCAAATTCATATTATAATAGTGACAAGATTTATGCAGCCTCACAGGTAGGAGCCTGAGTGTCTTCAATCTTCCCTTTCCTTCAGTTCTCACAACAAATCAGGTCTAAATAATCCTGATTAGTGCTTCTCAAATTACTGGTGGTAAAAGAAATATGTTTTACTGTCTCTGAGTCACTCTGTTTTTCTGTTGCTGCCGAATTCCAGTGTATGTGACTATACTAGTCACCTAGCATTATACAGATGATCCTGCTTCTTGCCTTTCCTAACCCTTTTTTTTTTTTTAATTCTTAAGCTTTCACTCTCATGATTACAATAAAACAAAACTACCTCAACCACTTCCAACATCCTCTGTCAACTCCTTACACTACCATTCCCTTCATAAATTCACTGTGGACACAGCAGACGCTTCACAGATGCTCAAATACAGCACTTGCTTTGGTTGTATAAGCTGTTTGCCTGGCCTGGAATATCCTTTAACACCTTAACCAGCTGGCAAATCCTTGGTTTTCCTCAAGGCCTGGATCACACATTGTCTCTCCTGCCAAATCCTTTGTGAATACTCTAGGCCTGCTTAGCTTTCAAATACAATGGAAGCAACATGAGCTTTAGAGTAACTCAGTTTGGAATCTACAACTCAATGGTCAAAAACTGTATTTCGAGATTAGTTACATGACCTAAATTTTTTCTTGAAATAATATGGTGATTGAGTTGTAGTGATCATTTCATGAAAGATGAGCAGTGTTTTCTATAATTTTAAGAACACAAAAAGTAGATAATAGTAAATATTCCCTGTCCTCATTTAAAACACTAATATTTTTTACTTTTCTAATTTAACTAGAAAAGGATTATTATTTATCTGCCACCCTATTCATACTTTGTTCTGTTATCTTTTAAATCTTGGGTATTAATACTGGGATGGGAAAAATTAGACATTCAATATATGTTTAATTAATGGATAAATGAATATTTTCCAATGGGCAATAGTGGAAAAGATCCCTTACCTCAAATCAATGCCTGATACTTATTTTGTAATAAATTACTCTACTTTCCAATGGCTTTCAATTATATGGACATTTGTACTCATGTTTAAGAGCAAAATTACTCTTTCAAGAAAACTGATGTCACTATCTATTCTAGGTCTTGTTTTTATCAGAAAGGCAACTAAAGAAGCTATTTAAGGTAAACAATATATTGAATATAGATCTCTAACTGACAATAATACCATCAACCTGTTACTCCGTTTTCTCCAACTCATAACATTAAGGTTTCAGCTTCCCTAAACCTATCATATTGGACTCCATGAGATGCCTGCACTGCCATCGGAAGATAGCACTTAATTCTGGAAACAATCAAAATGTCATGAGAAGCAGTTTAGTTTTGATTTTGGAGATGATTTTTTATAATACTTATCCATACAAATATCCAATCAGAGGATTACCCATATGTGTGTGTGTATGTCTATCTGTTTATTCTCAGTAGACAAATAAGGTACCTAAAGTAGAGCCTAAAATGGTTTTACTCCTTTTTTTTCATTATATTTTATACTTGCAGGAAAATTTTGCTCTAGGAATTTTTGATGTGTGACAGCAGATACTGAAATGCATATTTTTCAAGAGATACATGAAAGAGAGAATCCATGACATGTGTCTTATTTGGGTTTTGCATTTATATTGCTCAAAAAGCAATGATGAAGACTATGATAATAGAATAAACAGGGAGAATATTGAATTAATTATTTTTCTAAGGGAAAAATTAAAAGATTATTTTTTTTCCAAAACACATAGAGAATGGCTAATTTTAAATTATCAATTTAATATTGAATTTCCATTAAGCAAGAAGAGAACATAGAAAAAGATATAAATATGTGTATTCAATTTCAAATTTGTATAGACGGTCAAGACAAGTCATAATTAATTTAGGAAAAATTTTATCTATGTGCTTTAAACAGATTTTATGCTACAAAGAACACTTGCATCTCAGTTCCAAACTGTATTCTAATGTATAAATGATAGCCCATTCAGTACCCTTATCTTGATATTACCTATTACAGTGACTACTGTGACAAGAAATAAAATTATATCCATCCAGGCAGAGAGCTTAGTAATAAAGTGGAGCATTTGCCTGTTCATTGGAATTCTGATCACACATATATTATACTATTCATTAGAACTTTTCCAGTGAAGAAAACTTGTTATTTAAATAGACAAAAGCTTTAGACTCGTGCTTTATAGCTTTGGGCTGAGTCACATTCAAAATTCTAATACCAGGTATATATAAAATCAAGAAGAAAAAGTAAGGTGATTGGGAATATGAGCAAAATTAATATACCTGATTGGCTTTTTAAGTTCTATGGAGTACCTATAGTCTGGTCAAGTAGATCATGTTGATTATACTATTGAATTACCTCTTGCTTTTCACAGTTTTGTGTCAAAGTTGTGTGGGAATGTGTGCAGTGTGTGCACATGTGGGTTAATGGCAGAGAGAGAGAAACAGAAAGAAGTAGAGGGAGGAAGAGAGAGAGGGGGAAAGAGATAAAATAAAGGAGAGTGGAGTGGAGGAAAACAGAGGGGAAGGAAACAGTATGAACTGTAAATTTTATAATGGCATTTGCTGAATTCAGAGAGACTACAAAACAGAATTCTCTGCTAATGTGTTGTCATTTTGTTTTCATTCTAAGAATGTAACTAACAATGGACCCCAAAGTATAATTAGATTAATTAAGAAAATATTGCATTGATTTAAAAAATTTCCAATTCATGTTACAAAAGTAATCCCTTCATTAATAATGTTGCAGTTTTCTGAGCATAGCAAATGCCAATTTTGAAGACAATGCAAGCTTAGTCCTACAGATTTCCTACCTTTCAAACTTAGGTAGTTTACTGCCTGTGGAAACCCCATCACTGTTACGTTAGTAATATTTATTTTGAAAAGTCCTCTTATCTGCTTGTACCCTTCTATAACCAACCACTAAAACTTAAAGAAGGAAAGATAATATTAAACTGCTCATTTTTGTCTTTTCATCAATTTTGTCATTTTGCTTGAAGTCTTGATCTATTAATATTTCGAATTAAGAAGGTAATTTTTTTTTTATAGCTAGGAAAGGTGAGAATAAAGAGAACAGACCCCAGGCATAACTTTATCATAGCATGTTCTGCATTATTTTCAAATTTACTAATTATGTGTCTTCCTTGCTATACTGTAAGCTCTTTCAGAGAATATATTTTGCTCTTTTATTTCCATAGCCTAAAGCTTCATGTGCTTTGTCTCTAGTAGATGTTTGTTGAAATGAACTGAACAAGTAAAAGAGATCATAAAGAAAAAAGATGCACTATACCTACATATAAAAAGGAAAATAAGAGAATTGTTGACTGCAGAATTGTGTTTCCCCTTTTAATTCCTGAAATATTTGCAGCTTATACAAACTCCCATTAGAAACTAAAGTGTATAGAAATTTAAATGAAATACAAACAAGAATCATAAGAATCATAATATTTTCAATCACAACCCTCATATATATATATATATATATACATATATGTATGTATATTTGATTCTATTGTTTTATATAAGTGCAATAATGTTTTTTTTTTCCTTTTTTCTTTTCTTTTTGTGGTGCTGGAAATTGAGCCCAGGGCCTGTGCTTGCAAGGCAAGCACTCTACCAACTGAGCCAACTGTAATAATTTTTATGACTATTTTCAGCCTAGAAAGATTCTTTATACTATAAAAATCTAAACGATAATCACCTAGAGGTGTGTGCATGTGTGTGTGTGTACATATACTCTTATAGGCACATAAATCCATGGGTTTGATATATATTCATTTATTTTATACATACACATATACACACATCATATGGACAGACAGGCAGACATAAACCTTAATCCTATGTTTACCAGAAGAAATATATTGTTGCAGTTTTATACTTTGGGACTGAAATGTCAATCAAATGAGAGATTTCATTCTCCATAGGTTTTTTTCTATACAATAAAACAAAACACAAGATAACATAAAAATAAACCCTTCTACTTTAGGTTTCAGAGTAGATAAGACATTGATTCCATAAAGGCAACAAAAGAAACAAAAGAAAGAGGGAAGGGAGGAAGGAAGGAAGGAAGGAAGGAAGGAAGAAGGAAGGAAGGAAGGAAGGAGAAAGGAAAAGAAAGAAAAGAAACAGAAGAAAAGAAAGAAAATGTGTTCGTTTGTGTGTTTGTGTATGTGCGTCTCCATAAGACCTTTTTCATATATATAGAAATATGTAACAGGTCTAAAGCACTTCATGCTGCTTAGTGTATTATGGTTTTCTTTTAATCTGACTGGATATTTTCTGAAGCAAAGAACACAATTTCTAATAAGTCTTCTTTATCAATGTTTTTGTATTTAAATATGTGCATGTACACAAGAAGATTGAATTTTGGATAGCAATTATATTATTAAAGAATTTTTTGGCTTGTTACTCAGTGGAAATCATGTACTTGAGAAATAAAACATTTAGAAATTCAACTTGAATTGAAGAATGTAATTTCTCAATTCCAAATTTTTCCTTGAGCATGGAATATTACTTATCTAGAAAATGTTACCTGATCACTTAAGACAACTCAATTCTATCTCTAATTCATCTAACAGAAGGAAAGTTACATTTCCTCTACTCTAAATTCCTACTATTTAAATTGTTTATATGAAAAAATATTGCTTCATTTGGTGAAGAAAAATTGCTTGGATGTTTTTGCCATTATTCCACACTATTTAATATTATGTTTTACAGTACACAAGGGGTTACTTTTAAGGCTAATTTACTGCTTCTCTCTATTGCTGCAACAAATAGTCACAAAACATTTTGCAGCATTCTGGCACCTGCACAAGGCTGTGACTTATGAATATGCTAATGAGATTGCATCCAGAACTGGCAAAAATTCAGGACTTGCACACAATTACGGTTCTGGCAGCCCTCAGTGCTATCATACCAAGCCTGACAAAGAATATTTGGGTTAATTAATACAAGGTATAGCTTTTTGCATTTGGGATGTGGAACATTTTTAACATCACTACAATTTAGTAATCAAGATATTTTGGTTACTATTGCAATGATTTACTCATGAATATTGTTAGAACACTTGACATAATTTTTCAGGTTATTTGTACAAGTTACTGCTTCTAAGTCCTGGAAAGGTTATTTTCCCTACATAACTTGTTGTATAAATATGCTTGGAATGATTTTATTTTATTTTATTTTATTGTTTCAAAGAAACATTTGAGCCAAGAAGCTGTTTCCTCAAATATTTTCAGAAAATATTCCCATTATTTTACAGAATGTTTGGTAACATTATTTTCTAGAGTTGCAAGTAGTTCAGCTTTCAAAGCAGTGCTTTCCTCCTATAATAGAGTAAGGCTTTAGATTTTTAGTTTCAGCAGGACAAAAAATTCTTATATATATTTTAATAATTTATTCAGTGTTGGAAGCTTTTCCAAATGTAAAACTTTGTAAATATTCAAACATTTACCACAAAGTGTTCCCTCTTTATAATGGATGAATAAAGATGGTTTCAACAAAGGCAAAGGTGAGACAGAAAAAGATCTGCTAGAGCCAAATTAGAATGAATGCAAAGATTTACACCCTACTATGTGGAGTTGTATACCATACTTTAGCAGTCCCTTGGATCTTCTGTTTGATTTTGTTCTTCATAATTTTCATGTGTTTATTCTTCTTAACCTTAGTTATTTCTGTCCATTTCAGTGTCCAACAAATCATTGACCTCTCCAGACACAAACATAAATATTACAACATGATTGATGTCTTAGATAACTCTCATGCCTTCATCAACATCATCATTCTTGAGACTAGTGGTTCTTAATTTTTCTTATATTTAAATATCACCAAGAAGTTCACCAACCACCATCAGAAATAGTGATTCCCCAGACTGACTTTCATGGAGCTGGTGGAGATGCAGAGAGCATTCTCTCAGAATCTCTATCAAAGTGCTCTTTGAAAGGTATTTCAAGTGACCTGGCCTACTCCCTACTTAACTGTCTTTGGAACAATACACACATACACACACACACACACACACACACCAAAAAAAAATAAATACATAAAAATGCAGGGGAGACATATATAGTAATAAGATAGCTTGTTCTTCATTCTATCTCTGTGATTATGTTTGGGGAATATTTGGGGAAGGAAATTAAGGTCACATTTTTGAGTGTGAGTGAAGCCTCAAAGTTTTACCTAATAAATTATGCATTTGTGACTTATCATCATGTGATTACTTCTATGGAAGGAAGTTACTCACTGATAACTTCTTGTCTTATTTGTTATATTCAACAAATATGTCTTAAATAATTGCATACCTACTAAAACTACATTTTAATTTAACCAATTGAATGAGCTTTTCCTGTCTTCTGCAAGGCCTCTCAATAGGATACTTACTGCTTGGGAGAACAGTTCAAGGTCCAGGACCTGTCCTGAAACATGACCTAAGACATTTGCTACTGGCTTCACATAATGAATGGTTTTATCTATATTGGTGATTGTCCAGGTTTTTAAAATAACTCACAGAGAAGCTCATCAGCAGCAACAATTCTGGAAGTGCACATTATAATACATTCTATTCCAGGAGTAAATTATATCTCAGATGGCATTGAAAGAATACAGGTGCTTGGTAATTGTTATTGGTCAAATTGTGTTTCAGGCTTAGAAAATATAAGGATTGACTACCACTACCAGAAGTTAGACAGAGACAAAGAAAGATTACACCCCAGTCAGAAAAAATATGTGCTTCTAACATCTTGATTTAAGATTTATTATCTCCCAAACTGTGGGAAATTATAATTCTATTGTTTTAAACCACCCAGTTTATATTTTGTTACATCAACCCTAGGTAACAAATATAAAAACAAATAAACTCTTCAGTCAGTATTTACTGCTGTGATCCTAGCTATGAGTTACAGCAGGTTCCATTCATATTGAGTGTAGCATTTACCAGATGATGCCCAAGCTATAATGTTTACTAATGATTCTGATGAACCCTATAACGTAAACATGACATTAGAATAATAAAGTTAAGGAGTTGAAAAGAATCCTTCTTGTTGGACAGTACATTGAAGAATAATGACAAATTTTGAAGATTTTATTTTTAACTTATCATCTTCCCTCTAGTGACTTAGTGATTATTTCTCTATTAAATACATTTAGTTGGATTTCTCTATTTTCAAATAAGCTTTGGTTCTGGTTTGCTTAATAAAGATCTATGGATAAATCTTAAGAGATCAGTTTTGTTTCCCCTCATTATTATTGTGGGACTGTCATCTTCAGTTTAGAGTAAAATGTTGTACCATCTTAACTATGAAATGGGTACACAGGTGAAGATGTACTGTTTGCCTTTAATGACTTGAGGTTCTTCACTGGTAGGCTTCATGTTGATTTTGGTGCTGGTAGGTCCAAATTGGGGTAGGCAGGGTTGGTGAGCTAAGAGATCTGTTTTGGGAGGATGGAGAGACCTTTGAGAGTGCTTCAAACATAAATCACTGCTAAGAACTTTCTTCAGACAACTGACAAAGTGAATGATAATTTAAGGGTTCATTCTCTCTCTCTTTCACTTTTTTGTTTTGTTTTTTGTAGGGCCAGGGATTGAACACAGGACCCTGCACATGCTAATCTAGTGCTCTGCAATAAGGGTACACCTCCTGTCCCTAACTTAAGGTCTTATTAATTATGAATGCTCAATTATATTACTGATATTTTATTAAACAGTAAGGCGTAGTGCAGGACATAAAATTCTCACTCTTTGAAAAAATTAAAATGAAAGAATGAAGTAGTGTTAGGAGATAGGAAGTGAAAGATACATGAAGTGAGCATATTATCCATTTCCTGATGATTATCGCATCTGAGTTAAGCCTTAGATGGTAAATGAAAACAAGGCATTCAAAAATATAGGAAAGCATCTTAAGTATTTGTACTTCAGAGTACCAAGTAATAAGAATGTGGGGTTTGTGTGGCAGTCTGTTCAACTGGCTTGACCATGTGGGTGTCAGAAACCATTAATTCACCATCATGTTTACACTTCCTTTTCAAAGAGCATGTTAGACTGGCGGTATAGCAAACAGATTTAAAAAAACATTAGGAACAGTTTAAGATGCTGTTGTGGTGACCCAGGAGAGACCCAATGAACCTCTCAGGATAGTAGTAAATGAGAGACATAGATTGATTTTTGCAAAGTGAACCTATTATTTTCTAAATAGCAAAGGACACACATGTGTTATGTGTGTGCAATACATTTTGTATAAATAAATATATATACATATATGCATAATCTTTTCTCTCTCAACACATCAAGGTATACGGTCACTCCAATAATTATCAAATGTTACAAAAATGTCAAGCAATTTAAATACTCATTGATGGGATGAGTCATTCTGTAGCTTTTGAAAACAATGAGTTAAGGGTAGATATCTATCTATATATTCCTATCTATCTATCTATCTATCTATCTAACTAGCTAGAGAGAGAATTAGAGATTATATGCTCAAAAGCATTTTCATTTTAATATCTAGGTAATACACCAAGCATTATAAATATCTAAGACTTATAAAATACTAATATTTATAAATGTGCAGAAAATAATAATAATCTTAATATTTAATCTAGATTAGCATGGGCAAATTACTTGTTTTCATATCATCTTTTAGAAAATGTAGCCTGTGTAGAACACATAAATACTTAAAGAAATGTTTGGTAGAATTTGAAATTAATTTACTTAAGAAATGATGAAAAGGATAAGTCAAGATCAATTTTCTTTCTCTCTTTCTTTTCTTTTAGCCCAAGGTATTAAGACAACTTTTGTTGTCACCGATTCAATACGAAATTGTAAAGGAAAAAAATTATTTCCAGAGATGGAAGATATTGTAATTTAGTTTTATTTTTATGCTAGAATTTGATGTATCTTTGGCATATGCAAGGGAAAATTTCAGACAGTTGAAATAATTTGGAGCAGGAGATGTGGACTAGGGCTCAATAATCTATAGCAAAGTAGTCAAATATTATATTTAGAATTAACTTTTAAATAGTTAAGATTATTCAAGAATAGATGAGTTCATTTAAGGACAAAATAGGTTGGCAGTAAAAACTAGATTTTCAGAAAATGTTTTCAAGTATAAATAATAGAAATTAGAACCAAAGAGTGCATAGACACCATCTAAATCAAACATGCCTGGCTTCCTAAAACAGAAACGTAAAATCCAGAGGGAATTATTTCATCTACGGTCACCTGGTTAATAGGAGGTATAACCAAGAGTAGCAACCAGCACATTGTTGTAGACTCAGTTCATTCCTCTCTCTTACTCTGTGCTTCCAGAACAGATTGGCTTCCAATATTATAGCATTTTACCATGTAAAAACTCTTTTATACACACAATATTTTTCAACCTCCACAGCTACTAGTAATTATGAAGGGAAGAACGTCGTTACAAATTGAGGGCTTGCTAACAGCCAGAGCCAGAATTTGAATCACGGTTTCCTAAAGCCAGTGTTCGCATTTTTTCAGCACCATCAATGACACCTGGAACTTGACCTTCAACACAGTCCTATAACATTTGAGTCACCTTTATCATCCCTGCATTTGAAAGTATTTTTCTTCTTTAGTGCGTTCTAGTAATCATGCCGACTGTGTGAAATAAGTAAATGCAATATATTTCATCATCATAACAGAGATGTGATAATATTTTGATTAGTTCTTAAAGTTAATAATACACGAAAATGTTATTTGTGAAGTTTGTGTCATTTATTTTTCAAATTAGAAATTCTACAATGATGACATGGTAAACAACGGCGCTCTTATTAATGCATAACTAATTCTCCAATCTGCCCTCTTCAGGGTTTATCCCCTTTTTAATTTTTCTTGTGATGTTTGGGAAGTATCTTCCCTGTACTTGAGAGCCTGGAACTTTACATTCTGCTTATTAGGAAGGTAAGTTTGGTCATTAATAGGTTAATAATGTTAACCTATTATGTGTTCCACATAAAATGTCACTACTTTCTCATAATTTTCAAGAAACAAATTTCTGATAAAGTCAATTTTTTGGCTCTTTATTTGCTTCTTCATTAAACTTTCCAACTGCCATGCAGTGGAACAACAGGGTCTTTGTCAGCTGCTTAGAGGAACTATTTGTCAATTGCTTTGCCTCAAGGACGGCCTCCTTTGTTGATTTTCTTCCACAGATCCAAAAAGTGGTTCAACTAAGACAACTGAAAAATTTTCATCAAATGTAGATTTTATTCATTAGTCATTTCTTAGCCGAAAAGAAAAGTTCTTTAAAAACTTATTTAATGGAGAAGTGAAGGTTAATCTGTTCTGGGTTTATTGGCAACAGAAAGAAAAAACCATGAAACAGAAACATTGTAAGAATGATGAACAGCAGCCTTCTAGTATCAGTGAAGTGACAGTATCAGACATGAGCAAAAACATAGTATGACATTTGCTACAACAAAGACAAAAAAGGTACCGAAAATTTCCTTTGTAATCTCTGATCATATCAGCTAAGAAATGGGTTACCATTTAATAGAATTTTAAAACTCAAGGGATTTTAGCTATCATCTAAACCAGTCTATTCCTTTCATAGGTGAGGAAATGGCAGCCCAGAGGAATGAAGTGATTGCCCAGATTCTAGAATAAGAGCCAACAGCAAACAAGGAGGAAATATACTGTGCTACTGTGGCATGCTGCTTGAGCCTGCAATCGCAGGTGGCCTTTGATTTCCCCCTGGATTTTCCCCTGGTTCAGAAGTGAGACCCCCTACTCTATGCTATGTGGAGAGAAAGGTGAAGAAAAGACTGATTTAGTTGGTTTTCCAATCCATTTGTATGAATATAAGATTGAAAGAGGTATATTTCAAAAAATGTATTCCTTCAGTCTTAGGACGTACAGATCTCTAAAAACGCACCATGCCATTGGAACTTTTCTTATCACATTATGTCCTTTATCCTTCTATACCTCTGAATAAATCAATAAAAGATCACTATAACATATTTTAAAATATTTTCTAGAAGTAGAAGTCAGTAAGCTATACTCTGTGGACAAAATCTTGCCTGTGGTATGTTTTAAGATGTTGTTTTGGAACACAGTCCTGCTTAAAGGTTTTTACAACATCTATGACTGCTTTGGCAGCTACAATGACGGAGTTGAGTGGTTGCAGCAAAGACCCCGTGGAGACCAGGTTTACTCTATTTTCTACAAATAGAAAAAAGTTTGCTGTACCAAATGAATATGCAGGAACCATTTTGCTGATAAATAGCACAAACGATATTTGTAAAATTGGAAGTGATAGAAAAGTAGCAGAAGCATATGTTTATACACCCCCTAAAAAAGCAGAAATTTCAATATGAAGGAAAGCAGTTGGTCTCCAGAAGGACTAGAGTGTTTTCGATTGAATGAAAAATGTATGAAAATGCTTCTTTGGGTATTTTCTCCTTTTTAATTTCATTTCATTTCTGACTTGTTTTTTTAGATGATTCAGAAGAGTCAGAATGATTTACATGATCCAACATGTTGAAAGAGATTGGGAAAAATACTCTCAGAGTAAAGAGAAAAATTTCCTAACAAAATTCAAC
The DNA here is from genome assembly GCA_020662805.1 of Glaucomys volans. NCBI lineage: Eukaryota > Metazoa > Chordata > Mammalia > Rodentia > Sciuridae > Glaucomys > Glaucomys volans. The sequence goes on along the minus strand of JAJEJO010000793.1, from coordinate 367,207 downwards.
AGTTTATTGAAAACATTATTAACCTTGAATTCCAGCATTCTTTGAGTTTATGACAAACATTTTGTGCCTTGTGAAAATATTCCTTTTTATATTCACTGCTGAAAGATTCTCATTTTCCTCAGGGCATTGCTGCAATAATGGATAGTAAGAGCAGACGTCTCTGTTTTTTCCACGCAGATGCAGTGTTCACTGTTAAGAACCCACTGCCCGTGGGGTAGTGAAAAATATCATAGTGGATTTTTTAAATTCTTTGATACCTGTTTATGAAATGTCAGTGAGATCAACAGATATTTTGTCACAAAAATATTTTATAAGATGTATTTTAAGAGAATAAAATTAAATGAATATCATATACACTAAACATTTGCTTGGCATTTGCCTAATCAATCTTGATTCACAGCATCATAGAATATTAATGTGGGAGGTCCTTAAGCTTAAAAAGAAAAAAAAATCATTGCTGATAGATGATAAAATAAAACCAGCATAGAAATGATACCTATTTACTGTTCCTCAGTTCGAGCTGAATCCACAAATTTAAAGGAAATCTAAAGGAAATACAATGAAAGATTTAGGTTAGTGTTCTTATAGGCAGAAGACAACACTATGCACATACCTTGGCTATTTTTCAGATTCGATTTCCTGGAACCTTGAGATTTCAGGGAAGGTTATATGGAGTCAATCAGGAACAGTTCAGGTTCATTCTCAACTACCTCAGTAAGTCCTTACACAAGTCTTTTTTATATTAGGTCCTGCTTAGAGCTTTACTTGAAAAATCCAAGACTTCACCAAAACATGCCTGACTGCCATTGCTGTAAGTGATTGAGCAAGCACATTCAGTAAAGGAAACAGCGGACGTCTGGGTTTACTCTTGGCTGGCCCCCTTCCTTCTCGTCATAAGAAGAGTTTTGCTATAATAGTTCTGCTGATCTGTATGAGAGATAAAGTTAAGCCCAGAGCTCAGTGAAATAGTCTGCTAATTAGTAATGTAATGAGTGAGGAACTGTTTTCACACTCCAGAGTAAATGCAATAATAATAATGATGAGGCTGATAACATTTATTAAAAGGACAAAAATAGAATTGGAATTCTCTGACATATTTAATGCATTACGTATCAAGTCATACAATCCAGCATTTTCATTTTATAGGTAAAGATCTTAGAGTCTAAAAAATTCTAGTAAGTACTAAAAGGGAAACAGGGCTAGAACCTAGGAACGTGTTTTTACTAAGAAGCAAATTAGTCTAGGACTCCCAAAAATCTAGGTTTGATGTGTAATAACTCTTGAGCAACTTAATTAACATCTTTGAGCATCAGTTTAATCATCTCTATTACAGGTGATTCCTATTATATCACAGTGCTTTTATAAGGATGAAACAAAATGCTCTAAGTACAATATCCTAGTAAATATGAGTTGTGTCCAGTAGAATAAGCTAAACAACATGCAACTGCAAATACCTGACTTTTTACCTGGGCATACAATTTCATATAGTTAATATGATTTGTATTAACTATTAATATTAATAGTAGATTAATTATATCATGAACACCATCATACCACAAGCTGGTGCTATTAAAATTTTTATCATGTGTGATAAAGATGAAATTGCTTATATTCCTTTTTTTATGGTTCACTATTATCCTTGGTCCTATCCAAGTCATATCAAACTGATATAAATGGTATATCAGTTTATAGTAATAACTATATAATAATGTTATAAGAATAGTAGTGAAATGTATATATAATATGTATTATATATTACAAAAAGTGAATTAAGTTTATAATAATATATGATATACATGTATGCTATACATTAAGATATATAAATGTATTTATATTGTGATATGCATGTATATACATTATGATATACATGTTTTATACACATATAATCATTTCAAAATATCCCATTCTTTACTATCATTTAACTCTGACATCACAAGCAACCATTTAAAAATATTTGATATTTTGCTTTTGTTAGAATGCCTTTGAAGTTTTAAAACTGTCATTTAAGTTACTTGAAAAATAGTAAATTTATGATTTAACATATTGCCACACAATGCACATTGAATTGCATTTTATTCTCAGAGGAAAATGACATTTTGCTTCTATAAAGTGCTTGGTAGGTACAGGAGAATATAATTAATCATATGAATCATAAGAGTTATATTTATTACGAAATTGAGGTACAACTACATCCTTCTATTCACATTACTTCTGTTCTCCACAGCCCACACAGAGGGTTTAGGTTTTAAATGTTTTCTTGTTTCCCTGGTTTTTGCTGCAAACACTAATAAACACACATGATATTCCAGACACACTCATGAACACACACCTAACCCCATGGAAGAAAACAGGTAGAAAATGTCTCAGACACAGAAAATAACTGACCTATATATTTTTTTCCAGGCCTTACTAAAATATCTAGGTGACAAAATAAGTTTTCCTGTAATGAGAATTTTCCAATTCTAGTATTAGTCACTGTCAGGGCATCATTTTGAGAATATCATGGAAACATACATCACTTATCAAAATTGAAGCAAATAAAAACAATATCCTAAATACACATGGGTAAGAATAGTCCAAAATGTTCTGATTTCAATTTTGGGTCACAATTGAAATAGTTTGTGTGTTTCTTAAAAAAATGAAGCATAAATTATTATAAGATACTGTGGTAGCATATTTTCTGTGGGATTATGTATGTGTGATTTTTTTGATGTGCCATTTAATGAAATTCACAGTATTTGCAACATTTTCTGTTATAAGAAACAACATGGTAAATAATATTGTGCAGTCAGTGAGCATTACACAGTACACAATTAGAATTACTGGGTTCAAGAGAATGCCATTTCCACAACAGTACCGCAAACACTGCATGAAAGTGTGGGTTAATCCACGTTTTTGTTTAGGGAGTGTGATAATAATGCTGGGTATTAAAATAACATTGTATAAATAGATTAAAATGAGTTGCAAGGTTAGAAATATAAGGGGAAAGGGGGTCAAGGGGAAGGGTTCCCCTTCCCTGAGAAAAGGTAAAATTCTTGAAAGCAGGGGTATGTTTACTGTTATTATTGGCTGTTAAAATGCTAGAAATGTGATAGATGCCCAGAGATTATTATCATAAACAGAAGCAAATATAAAACTCAAGGATACAGTTAAATTTCAAGAGACATAACAACATACTACTAATTTCATATAAAAATGGTGAATTTTAAACCTGATTATGGCATCACATATGTGTTGAGAGGTTAGAAAACATTCCAGAGTTATGGATGTACATTGACAACTTAATTACAGCCACCAGTGTAATCTGACAGCAGCTCTTGACAACACACACTAAGGAGAGAAGAGAATTGCGAGTGAGCTCAAATCCCCATGGCACCTGAAAATGCACAGAAATTGTCAGAGCAAGCCATCAGTAATTATTAGAAGACTCTCCTCTGATCTTAATTGATTGTACCAGTGTA